>JAASGU010000259.1:0-27285 GCA_023334365.1 Globisporangium acanthophoron
ACCTCCTCGAAGTTGTGCTTGATGTCGAACTTGACACCCTTGCTGTGCGCGTGGCAGAGCAGCTGCTTGTCCTCGTTCCACGCGACCGTCGTGAGCTGCTCGAGCGCGCAACACACACGCCCAGAGACCCAGAAAGCCAGTCGTCCGTCAGCCGTCACCACCGTCACCACCATCACCACCATCAACAGCAGCAGCAACAACAACAACAACTGATACACCACAGCATTGCAGCCCATGTAGTCCTCATAACAACAATGCATTCGCATGCCAGCAGCCTCGCGGCAGAACTCAGAGCGCGCACCTGGTCCCAGTCGTAGCGCTTCCACTCGTCGGTCGTCGTCACGGAGAACGCGTACACCTCCTTCTTCCTCTTCTTGTTTGTCTTCGCCGTCGTCTGCTGGTTATCATCTCCACCACCGCCGCCACCACCGCCAAACGCCAGCGGCAGACACTGTGACGCGTCGGCGCACGGGCAGCTGCGCAGCGCGTCGCGCTCAAAGTCGCTCAGCGCCAGCGCTGGGATTGCGTCGAAGGAGCTCGTCACCACGGGTAGCGGGAAGCGCTGCGGCAGGAAGAGCCGCGCGCTCGAGCGCTCAGCCGCCACGAGCAGTAGCAGCAGCAGCAGGAGCAGTGCCATGTTTCGCAGCTGGCAGTTGAGAGGACGAGGAGGTCGTGTGCGTCGCGCGAGGATTCTCGCAACTGGCGGGCAGGTTCTCAGGATGTGACTCGAAGTGCGTGCGGTCGAAGCGGGAGGACCGGCGCCGAGGCTTGAAGAAGAGACCGTCGTCAGGCTGAGGTTCTGGATGTCCCACTGCGTCGAGGAGCTCTTGATGCACCAGACTTCAAGTGCGAGTACTTTATATATCATCTATATTCGACTTAGTGAAACCAAGTCTAAATAATCTGTCAACTTCGCATACAAAGAGCAAGTCACTCGCAATTGCACACCGCCGACACCACCAGCAGCAGCATGCTGCTCGAGAAGCCGGCGGACGTGAAGCACGAGAGCTCATCGGAGACGAGTGCGCACCTGCCTGTACCAGCTGCGTCGTGCGTATACTTCCTTCGCTCACGGTGCTTCTCTCCCCACGTGACGCGACGCAGCCTGCGCGATCTACGGCGTCGACGCGCACCCGAGTCTCCCGCTCTTCGCCACGGCTGGCGGCGGTGCGTCGCGCACTTGCTGAGTACTATTAGAGTGCATTAGGACCCTGACGACTAACACGGTCACTGGTGATAGACAACGGCGTGAAGATCTGGTCGCTCGAGCCGCAGGATGGCGACGGCGTTGCGACCTTCGAGCTGCTCGCGACGCTCGCGTTCCACCAGCAGGCGGTGAACTGCGTGCGCTGGGCGGCACACGGCCGGTGCGTGGCGCGCGCACTCCCGCCTACGAGAGAAAGCGAATGCTAACGCTGGACGCCAATGAGCAGATACCTCGCGTCCGGCTCGGACGACCAGCTCGTGCTGCTCTACGAGCTGCAACCCGGCGCGCCGCCGCCTGTGCCCTTCGGCTCGAACGCCAAGCCCAACAAGCAGAACTGGGTGCGCTGCTCGACGCTCAAGCGCCACACGATGGGCAAGTGCTGGGGCTGCTGGGGCTGTTATAGAAGATACTGGAGAAGCTAACCATCGGTCTCTACAGACGTGCAGGACGTCGCGTGGTCTCCGGACGACCGCATGCTCGCGACGTGTAGCATCGATAACACGATCCTCGTGTGGGACATCGGCGTCGCCGGCGGCGTGAGTGCGGTGATGAACCAGCCGCTGCGCACGCTCGCGGGCCACACAGGCTGGGTCAAGGGCGTGGCGTGGGACCCCGTCGGCAAGTACCTCTCGAGCGCGGGCGAGGACAAGACTGTGCGCTTGTGGCGCGTGGACGATTGGAAGGTAATGAGGGAGACGTACGTGCTTGATAAGAGCTACGTGGGTGACCGACAATGTCTGCTTGCTGCTCGCTGCAGGAGACCGAAGTGATCTCCGAGCCGTTCGAGTCGTGCGCATCCAAGTCGCACTTTCGACGCCTGTCGTGGTCGCCGGACGGCTCTGCGCTCTGCGCTACGCACGCGTTCAAATCGAAGAAGAACATCGCGGCGGTGCTGGACCGCGCGACGTGGTCGAACGACGTCAAGTTCGTCGGACACCAGGGCGTGGTCACATGCGCGCGCTTCAATCCGAAGCTGCTGGCGACGGACGCGGCGCCGGACAAGGAGTTTGCGTGCTGCGCGGTGGGCGGTGATGACGCGACGGTGAGCATCTGGCTCGCGCACATGGCGCGGCCGCTCGCGGTTATCGTCGACTGCTTCGACGCGTCCGTGACGGATCTCTCGTGGTCAGCGAATTCGTCGATCCTGCTGGCGTCGTCGCTCGACGGCTCGATCTGCTGCTTCCAGTTCGAGACTGGCGAGATCGGGATGCCGATCTCGGACGTGCGCCAGAGCAAGCTACTGCAAGCCAAGGTGAGTGTTCGGTTGCTTGCTGCTTACTGGTGGTTAGCACGGTGTCTGTTGCCGTGCTCACGCACTGATCGCGGCTATCGTGCGTGTCGCTAGTATGGCTCTCGCGCAGGAATCACACTTGCGTCGACGCTGGTGGAGAACCCGATCCAGCTGCAGGTATGAGCTGACGAAGCTTTGATTGCACTGCTGGAGGTGCGCAGATGCTGACGCTTCTTTTGCTGCGGGAGTCAGCTGGAAGAGAAGTCTGGAGCACCGTCGTCGGTTCCTGCTGCACCGTCGAACGGCGTCAACACACTCGTTCCGAAGAGGAAGTCAACCGCTACTGTTACTGCTCCTGTTGCGACAGGGACCAGTGTTCAAACAGTCAACGTGCTGTCGGTTCACAGAAAGAGCGACAAGAAGCGCATCGTGCCGGTGCTCCTGTCGTCCAGTAGCGCTGCTGTTGCCGCGTCAACGCCGGTGCCGTCGACTTCGGCGCCGCAGCCGATCACAACGAACGCGGCGTCGAAAGAGAACCACATTCGGAACATCCTGGGGCCGTCCGTGTCGCCGACCGTGTCGGATGTCCAGCTGCTCGATGCTCGTATGACTGGCACGCTGAGCTCTGGCGTGGGGCCGCACGAGATGGTGCCAGGAGCGCCCTCAGGCGACGAGAACGGCGCCTTTGCACCCCCAGCTCGGCATTCTCCTGCAGATAATGGAGCTCCAGCAGGATCGTCCATCCCAACACCTGGAACGACAGTGCCACCGAAATCGGAAGGGAAGAAGAGTTCCGAGCTGTCTCTGAAGCGGAAGCGCGTGGACGGAGAGCGTGCTGCAGCCGCCAGTGCGGCTCAAGCTACGGCGTCGAAGGCGCGAGAGCTCACTCCGCGCCAATCCAAGTCCCTCAACACCAGGTGCGATAGTCACATGAGTCTGGAGTTCGTGAAGCACGTGCGATGACCGACGTTGTTGGATGTATGGGTGTGCTGCGGTCGTGTAGCGAGAGCGCCACTTCTTTGGGAAACGGAGTGCAGTTGATGCCCGAGTTTCCTCTCCGCCTGCAGTTTACGGCCGAGATCGACATCAGCACCAGCACGACAACGGCCACTTCGGTCGCCGTGGTGGAGGTGCATGTGCACAATGTGAAGAGCACGCAAGCCGAAGAGGCCGTCGGTGCGTTTGCCCTGAGTTGCCCCTGGCATGGGGTGTATGCTGACGATGTGCTTCAAACGTGCGTTTACCTTTTGTTATGCGGCCTACCAGAGCTCGGACCAGTGTATTCGAGCGTGCAGTGCTCGGCAGGCGGGAGCGTCAAGTGGATCGACCGATTCCCCGGTCGAGTTGTCAGCGTGGCCGGTAACGCCGTGTTCTCTGCGATTGGTGTCGACAATGGGGATCTGTACATCGTCAGTCTCAGCGGTCGGCGACTGTTCCCTTGTATCGGTGCGTGCATCGTTTGTATGGGGAGGCATCTCATATCGGTGCATAATGTGACTGACTTCGTTTGCTCGGACACTGCAGCACTCGGGAGCGCGTTGTCGCTGCTTGAGTGCAGCCCAAAGCAGTCGCCGTACCTGCTCGTGATCCTCACAAGCGGCGTGTTGAAAGTGTGGCATGTCTCCAAGCGCAAACTGACGCTGTCGGAGTCGATTGAGGCGATCACGAATGTGGCGGATCCGAGCGATGCGCGGCGTCTCACGCTGCTGCGATGCCACATCACTGTCAAGGGGCAGCCGATTCTAACATTCGCCAAGTCGCATCCCGAGAGCAAGGGGGCGTCGAGTCTGATCTCGTACACGTTCGATCTGTGCATGGGATGCTGGTGAGTCGAGCTGTGGTGCAGTGATAGAAGGTTGGTCAGTTGCTGACCTGTGCACTGGATCTCGTTCGATGCAGGATGCGAGTCGCAGACGACAGCTTCGTGTTCTCGGACTTCAATTCGTCGCTGGTGACGGACGCGGTCGCCACCAAGGACATCCCGGTACGATGCAGAAGCACACGCGCCATGGATGCCGCTGACGAATGTGCTGACGCTGTATTATCGCTGATCGTACAGGTCGGGCCTCTTCGTCGGCTGCAGAATGCGTCGGGCTACAGCCGCACGCAGCGCGGGATCGCGTCGGCGATGCTCGATGGCATGACGGACGCGCTGACGCAGCGGAACGTGACACGATCGCATCTGGAGCACCAAGTGGTGGCGTCCATCTCTCTCAAGAGTCCGACCGAGTACCTGTACTGGTGCGAAGTTGGATGTGACAATGTCGCCGTCGAATATGGAGTCTCACGTGTGTTGATGATGATGGCAATCGTTGTTCGAATGTTCAATAGGATCCAAGCGTACGCGCGCTTCTTGGCGCAGGACGAAGACGTCGACCGCCTCGATGACCTGTGCGCCGACATGATGGGTCCATTCCACGCGTGCGTGCTCGGAAGAGATAGATGCCCAATGCGTCGGGGCGTTGCTGACATTGTTCTCGACGTTCGTTTATCTGCCGCAGACCGTCGATGTCGTCGAAGCACGAAGCGAACGGATCAGCAGCAAGCACGGATGACGGCGACGAGCAGTGGAACTCCGCCGTGCTGGTGCGTGTTGCGAGAGTGCTAGCAGACGGAATGTGAGCTTGGCATCCTTATCGAAGCGGCGGTTTTCGTGCGCAGGGCGAGAGCAAGCGCGAGGTGCTCAAGACGCACATCCTGCCAACGATCGCGACGAACCGCGCGCTTCAGCGCGTCGTGACCAAGTACCAACTCATGCTGAGCGAGATCACGGCTCGTGAAGCCGAGGACAGCGCCGGCGAGAGCGACAGCGACAGCGCCGAGACGGAAGATTAGACTCGCGCAGACTGCGAGAGGAAGGCACGACAGGCAGAGAGACCACGCGTGCGGCGTGAGGCGGTCGCCCGGACAAGGAAGCCAGCAAAGCGAGGCGATGGATGCGGAATAGAACGCCGCGGGCATCCGCCTGTAGATCCGCGGCACGAGCTCTGCACTCTACGCGTCGGGGCTCGTGATGACCTTGAGGCTGTCCTGCAGCTTGGCGGTGTATCGGTTGAGCGCCTCGATGATCTCGTCGTCCTCGCGCTCTCGCGACTGCGCAGCACCCACACATCCCAAGCAGTGAGCTTTCCAGTGCGACCTCCGCACCGACACGAGAAGGATGCAGAGCGCGCACCTGCGCCTCGGCCACGAGCGCGTTCTGGATCTTGGCGATCTCGTCCTGCGCGAACGCCTGGAAGCGCTCGTCGCCGCGTATCCGGTTCGACGTGTACGTGTCGAGCGCATTCTTGAGCTCCGAGTACTTGTGCTCGCGGTCTCGCTGACGAACGAAGTAGAGCGAGCACCGGTCAAACAGACATTCGCGATATGACGAGAACCGTCAGAGCCCAGCGTACCCGCTCGCGCTCGAACGCCTCGGCAGTCGCGTGCTCGTGGTCGCTCAAGCGCTTGAGAAGCGTCTCTTCCTGGTTGGCGCGGCGCTGGCGCTCGTGCTCGAACGCGTCCATGAACGCCACGAGCTTCTGCGTGAGCTCGTTCGTCTTGCTCTCGATCATGAGCGGGATGTTGACCTTCTCCTGCTCCACGAGGCTCTGGACGCCCGCGATCTCGAGCGCGAGGGCGTCGAGGCGGTCGTTCACCTGCTTGGCGCGCTCGGCCAGCAGCGCCTCGAAGTTGTGCGTCATGAGCGTGACCTGCTCGTCGCAGTAGTTCTGCAGCGACTTGTTCATCTCGACGCGCTTCTTGGTCTCCGTCTCGAGCTTCTTCTCGAGCCGCGCCATCTCCTGCTTCATCTCTGCGAGCCGGAACTCGTCGCGCTCTTTGCGTTGCTGTCCGCAGGTGATACACGCGAGCAGCACGCACGAACGCGAGCGCCGGAGCAGTCAACGATGTCAGTTCGTGTTCACACACACACAGCGGGCAAGTCGCACGTCGCAGCGCTACGAAAGGCTCACGCGAGTGCCGACGCGCATGACGTCGTCGAAGGTGGCGAAGTCCGTCATGAGCTTGTCGAGCTTGCTCTTCGTAGCCGTGGCGCTGAGCAGCTGCTCCACATCGTTGCCTCCGGGCTGCTCTTCCTTGCTCATTGCGTCAAGCGCTTAGTCACTACTTTGAGTTCGTGCCTCTTCACGACTTCAAGAGGTCGAGTTTGCCTGGAGAGTAGCTTGTGTCGCGAGGAACGCAAGACCTCGGAGGCATCTGAGGTCGTCGTGTTCCACCTGCACGACGTGATCGCCTCGGTGCTAACGCCTGCGTGTTCCTCTCCCATCTCGCTCTCGATCACGACGACACTGGCGGCCACGACCCAACCACGCGCTGCGTGACACCAAACGCGAAGATGAGCTTCATCAGATCCACGCTCAGGTTGCGGAACACGCTTGGTCGAGCTGGTGGTGCACGCGTGACAAGCTCTCGGCCTCGAGTGAGAGATTGCGAGGTCGAGAGCTCGGATCGCTGCTGGTTCGCCGCGACAACGCTGAGGAACGCCAGGCGCTCTCGCACTGTCTTCTCGTACGCGACGACCTCCCCACTGAAGCCGCGAAGCATCACAAGTTGCTCGAACTGCGCGCCGCCGCTCAAGTACATCCTCTCGAGCACGAGGTTCTGCTGAAGCATGCTGACAAAGTCTCTGTGGCGATTCAAGTAGTCCAGTGGAGGAACGTAACAGAGATGCAGCTCCTCGAGCACGTTCGCAACAGGATACTGGTGCGAGTTCGAGAGCAAGTCCAAGAGCACGCGAGGGTTGCAGATCCCCCAGTTGAGCGTGAGCGAGCGGAGTCGGCGAGCGACTGCAGTGTCGGAGAAGAACTCTCGAAGCGCGCTGCCTTTGAGCTTGAGGAACTTGGTCTTGATCTGAAGCGCTCGGAGGCGAGGACACGACTTCGCGATGTCCTTGAGCAGGTAGCTGTTCATGCGACTAGTCTGGAGCTCGAGTGACTCGAGCGAGGAACCAAGCGCACGCACGAGGGACTTCGTCCGCGCCATGTTCAGGCACTCGCCTTTGAGCTTTAGTGACGTGAGCGAAGGCGCCAGAGGTAGTGTGCTCGAGGGCTGGTCGTGTCGCGCTCCTGGGGTCCATCTCTTGGTTGCCTCGACGGCATCTCGACGCACCCAGCCGAGCCCGAAGCCTGGCACCAGCACGCACAGCCACTGCTGAGTCTGCAGGTGGCACGCCTCGAGCCATTTCTGCTTCGTAAGCACGAGCAGGCACGTCGCCGTCGCATCTGAGAGAGCATGGATGGCTGTGTTCTCGCGGATGCACGCAACTCGAGGAGTGAGCGACTCACCTTCGTACGGCATCGGGATAGCCGCTGAAGCTTGCTCTGGTTGCGGCAGGTGCGGATTGTTCGCTGGCGCTCTGAGATCCGCCTGCTTCCTCTTCTTGTTCCGCTGGAGCCTCGAGAGCCGCGTCGCGGAGAGGATCTCCACCTTGCGGTCAGGTGGCAGATCGAGGATCTCATCGATGCAGAACGGGTCACAGTTGCGCAGCTCGAGTCGCCTCCAGCTCGACGTCGCGGCGGACGGGTGGAAGATCGCGTAAGCGAGCCACGCACACTCGAGTTTCGGGAGCTCCCACGGGCGAGTGGCGTTCGGTTCCTCCATGCACAGCGCCTCGAGCGTGCGTGTGTACGGCAGCGCGGAGAAGAGGCACGCGAACGCGTGAGAGTCCAGGACGCTCCGGTGGACCGTGAGCTCGCGCAGCCGCCCAACCTCGATTCGCGCGTTCAGTCCGACCGGAGCCATCACGCGCAGTCCGTCAACTGCCGACTGCAGCACCTCGATGAAGAACCGACCGATGTCGACACGCTCCGGTGCGTCGCTAAACACGCGCGACAGGAGCGTCGTTGGCGACATCGACGAAGTCGACGGCAAAGGCGAGTACGTGCCGATAGTCAGTTGCGCTACTGTCCGATGTCTCCAAGAAGCGGTCAGCACCGGATGGTCGCTCGATAGCAGCATGCGAACCTCCTGCAACTCCGTCGACACGGAGAGCATCCGCCCCGCCGCGGCGACGTCACAGACCTGGATGCGCTGCATCGGTGCAAACTGGCAATCCGGAGAAGCGAACGCTGTACATCGCACAGTTGGCGACGCGAGCGATCCGTTCCCATCAAGCTGCTTTCCTCGACTCCGTCGATAGGAGTTCCGGTGTTTGTTGTACCGGAACATCGTCCTTCCTCCATCGTGGGTGCCGAGTGGCATGTGTTCCCAGCAATGCGTCATGTGTTCGTCTTGCTGGTGTTGCAGTTCCTCTCTCCCGATGATCATTCTCCCATATCGCAACATCTGTAGTATACAAATTCCAAGTCATTTCCGTTAAAAATCCGATATGGCACTCGAGTGCTGCGGGCTGGCGGGCGGCGACTCGGACTCCAGCTCTGCGCCCGCGTCGCTCGACGCCGCAGAGAGCCTCTCGAACCGCACGGGCGGCGCGTGGGGGATGAGTCACATGCTGCTCGGCGCGCCGGTGGCGGGCGATGAGCCGCCGGCCGCGTCCAACTACGCCGAGCACGCGAAGCTCATGGAAGGCGCGCTCATCAAGCTCGGCGACTACGCGCACTTCCGGTACTTCCTGCTCTTCCGCAACGGGCGCTTCTGCTACTACGAGCTGCCGCTCGGGAATGGGAGCCACGGGGCCCCCCACCGCCGCGTGCACCTGACGCTCACGAACGAGCACCTGCGCGGCGTGATGATGCTCAGCGCGTCACTGCACGCGAAGGAGAAGATGGCGCGCAGCGACGACGAGTACGCGGCCGACCTGCTGCGCCGCGGGCTCGCGTTCAACCGGCGGCAGCTCGAGATGAGCCTCGCGGGGTACTCGCCCACGGGGCAGCTCATGTCGTGGAGGCTGCGCGCCGCGAACGACGCGACGTTCGCCAAGTGGGAGCGCGCCTTCCGGCTCGCGCTGCGGCCCATCTGGGCGCCCAACTCGCCCGCGTGCCTCGTGTGCCAGAAGCTCTTCTCGTTCCTCTTCCGGCCGCACCACTGCCGGTGCGTTCGTTCGTTCGTTATCTCTCCCCTCGATAGCTCCTGTGTATCTAACGCTCCTCTGTCCAGCAAGTGCGGCACGTGCATGTGCGACGAGTGCTCGGTGTTCGCGCCCCGGCTGCCGATGCAGGGCTACTACGACGAAGTGCGCATCTGCCGGGACTGCTCGCCGATCCGCATCCAGCGCTCGGCGCTCAAGACGGGCACGCGCGTGCTCGTGTACGGCGTGTACGCCGGGCGGGTGACGCAGGTCGACGCGGCCGACGACGCGGAGGACGCGCACGCGTTCGTGAACGTCGCGCTGGAGAAGCGCCCGGGCGCCGCCGCGCGCCGCTTCCCGCTCGAGTTCGTCGCGCTGTACTCGGAGGCCGTCGTGTCGGCGAACCGCATCAAGAACGCGATCCGCGTGCACCTGTCGCAGTCACTCTTCCGCACGCAGCTCAACTTCAGCACGTGGAACCTGCTCGAGGCCGTGCAGGAGCAGAAGACGGTGCAGATGGTACGCATCCTCGGCAAGTCGACGAGCATCACGGAGCTCCACTCGATGATCCCGGCGCTCGGCTCGCTCGAGACGTTCCACCAGTTCCCGCGCGCCGCCGACGACGCCGACCAGAGCGAGGGCGACAAGGCGCGCGCGTCGCTCGCGCTCTACCGCGGCGTGCACGTCGTCTTCCCGCTGCGGCTCGACACGGTCACGAAACTCATCGACCAGTTCCGTAACGGCATCCTGCTGCACCGCGTGTACGTGCACCAGATCCTCGAGGAGGCGGACAAGCTCTTCCGCGTCGTGCACGCGTCGCCGATGAACGCGATTAACATCCCGCCGGGCGTCACGCTCATCGTCGTCGGCGACCTGCACGGACAGCTCGAAGACCTGCTCACGATCCTCGACAAAAACGGCGTGCCGAGCGCCAAGACGTGGTACTTGTTCAATGGCGACTTTGTCGACCGCGGCTCCCACGGCGTCGAGGTGATGCTGCTGCTGCTAACGTTCAAGCTGCTGTACCCCAAGTTCGTGTTCCTGAATCGCGGGAACCACGAGGAACGTATGATCAATGAGGTGTTCGGGTTCGAGGACGAGGTGTACGTCAAGTACAACACAGACAACGATGAGACGCTCGGCTGGGAAGGGCTGAGCTCGTCGCCGAACTACTCGCCGACGACGCTGTTCCAGATGTTCGAGGACATCTTCACGCTCTTCCCGCTCTTCTCGCTCGTGAACGAGAGCGTGTTCGTCGTGCACGGCGGGCTGAGCAACCACGACAACGTGCGCATCGACGAGCTGCTCCAGATCCAGCACCAGCGCGAGATCCCAACCCAGAGCACGCTCCGCGAAGACGAGCTGTTCACGCACTTGCTGTGGAGCGACCCGCGCGACCGAGACGGGTGGAAGCCGTCGGGGCGGGGCGCTGGAGTGGAGTTCGGGCCAGACATTACGCGCCGGTTCTGCCAGCTGAACCACCTCTGCCTCGTCATCCGGTCGCACGAGTGCCGAGAGGAAGGCTACGACATCACACACGACGGGCTGCTTCTCACAGTGTTCTCGGCGTCGAGCTACTGCGGCTCGCAGACGAACAAGGGCGCGTTCGTGCAGCTCCAGGCGGTCGAACACGGCGATGTGAAGCCCCACGTGGTGCAGTACTACGCGCAGCCGTTGCAGAAGCTGCGGGACGCTGGGAAGAACGAGTGGCGGCAGAAAGCGGTGCGCTTGGAGCGCCGCACGCTCATGTCGCTCGTGGAGCTCATCTGCGAGAAGAAGAGCTCGCTGCTCGCGGCGTTCGTGCAAGTGGACGTGGCGGCGACGGGGAGAGTGACGAAGCTGCAGTGGAAGGAGGTGCTGCAGTCCACTCTGGGCATCCAAGTGATGTTCCTGTCGTACTTTCGGCAGCTCGCGACTGAAGAAGGAGACGACGCGGGTGGCGTCGACTACAAGAACTTCCTCAACCGGTACACGGTGGAGCTCGGCGGCGGTAACGCGGACTGGAAGAAGCAAGTGGCGCAAGAGATCTGGTCGGGGTTCTCGCGAGCGCTTGCGCAGACCATTGGTGCGCCGACGAGCGACCCGAAGCGGTCGCCTCAGGACAAGCTCCAAGCGGCGTTCGAGCTCTTTCATCTCACGTCGCTCTCAAGCACCAAGGCAGTCGAAGGCACGAGTCCGGAGAAGACCACGGCGAGCGTCGGAGGAGGCTCCATGAGCGTCGCGTCGCGCCGCAGCAACAACAGCTTCGTGCAGAATGGACTCGTCACGTACGACGTGTTCCGCACGACGCTGCAGAGAGGGTTGGTGCTCGCGGAGAGTCTCTCGGAGCAGCAGATCTTTGAGCTGATGCAGCACATGGACCAGAACCGCGACGGCTTCGTGGACTTCCCCGAGTTCTGCGCGTTCTTCGCGGAGGTGAGCCAGTCGGACGTCTTGCAGGATCTGTTCGACGGAGAAGACGTGCGCGCGATCGAGCTGCTGCACCAGTTCGGCTCGCATCTGCAGGACTCGACGCAGTTCAAGTCGCTCAAGGACGCGTTCGTGGCGTTCGATCAGGAGGGCAAGTTCCGCTTGGAGGAGCGCGACGTCTTCGAGGCGTCCAAGCGCCTGAACATCACACCAGCGCTGGACGAGAAGGATGCGAAGCTGCTGTACGACTCGATTCTCCGCAACTACTACGGCGTGACAATGCGGCGCGAGAAGGAGCAGCGCGGGCTGGACTGGGAGGTGTTCGAGGACGTGTTCTCGCCCGACAGCACGCTCCAGCGGCGGCTGCGCCTCGAGAGCTGGAGCGCGATCTCGTCGCTGGCCGATGCGAACCCGTCGACGGCGACAGACGACGAGAGCGGAGCGGAGAGCAGTCCGGTTGGCGCTACGGCGAGGAGGAACACGTGGGCCGAGACGCTGGTGGACAGCGTGAAGCACTCGCTGCACGAGCAGCGGTTGTACCTGAAGCTACTGTTCCGCATGCTGGACCGGAAGCGCATGGGGTACATCGCGAAGGAGAAGTTCATCGCGGTCATGAACGTGATCAACGAGCAGCACGGCTCGCTACTGAACCGCGAAGAGCTGGAGCAGTTGGCGGCGTCGTTCGCGCACCGAGCGAAGAAGCGGCAGTCAGTGGCGGACGAGAAGGACGAGCAGCAACAGCAGGCGAGTGACGGCCAGGAGTTTGTGGCGTACCCGCTCTTCCTGCGCAGTCTGCGTGTGACCGACACCAAGTGCAAGTGTTGTTGATAACTTATAGTGTACAGCACGAGGGAGTGTGTTCAAGAGAGAGAGAAGAAGAGAGAGAAAGAGAGAGAGAGACGCTGTCTACGCCGCCGTCGTCTTCGCTGCGTCCGCCATCGGCTGCGCTCGCGTGAAGGTGAACTGAAGCACAGCAGTGTCGAGTTTGGTCAGGTCGTCGGTCGTCGGCTCGCTGCTCGTGCCGTTCGCGAACGTGAACGCCGGCTCGAGCGCGTGTGCGGCCGCCATGTCGAGCAACTTGGAGACGTAGAGCACGCGCTGGGCTTCCTTGAGCGGCAGCAAGAACCTGGTGAAGCGAGGAAGTTAGTTGGAACATGTATCGTCAACAAAGCAGTGTTGTAGATCATTCCCGCTCGAGACAACGCACACGGGAGACTCGATGCTGACAGCCGCGTTGTCCGCGAGGATGTCGGTCAAGCGCCTCGCTTCGTCCGCGTCTGGCGTCTTGAGCAGCGTGTGGTTGTGCTGCGTTGAGAGGAAGACGTGGTCGAACTTGCGGCTGTAGCGCTTCTTGGCGTACATGTCTTCGAGGTCGCCAGTGAGCGGGATGATCTTGACACCCTCGAACGTCTCGAAGATGGTCTGCGCTCGCTGGCGCGCGTCGTGCTCCTTGGCGCTCATCTTGAGCTGATCTCTGGTGGGATGCGCGTTAGCATCACTGAAGGCTACGAGCTGAACCTGCTGATCACACTCGCACCTCTCCGCTCTCTGGTTCGAGCTCTCATCGTCCTCGACTTCGACGATCTTCGGACACGCCTCGGGTTGCTTCGTCTCGGAGCCTTGGTCGAGCTCCGACTCGCCGATGCCGCTGTACACGTCGTGCGCTTTCTTCATGACGTACGGCTCGCCCTTCTCGAGCTCGTACAGGTACGAGAGCACATTGAACACTGCGACCTCCGTCGTGTTCTGCGTACCACCGCAGGTTGTCAAAGTGCCGAGCAAGGAACACGATGCCGCCACCTTAAAATTTCGACGCGATAGCACAGTGCAACAACGTACGTGGCGGTTCTGCTCCACGCCAGTGCCTTTGTTGTGGATCTCGAAGAGCTGCTGCGCGAATTTGTGTCGCGAGTCGCTCCGCACGCCGAACGAGAGGTATGGGCCGATGACGATGTCGGTCCAGAGGCCGCGACAGAGCACAGAGCCGTGGCGCTTCTTATGCGCCTGCGGAAGGCAAGCAGTCAAGAGTAGGTAACCACGCGAACACTGCCGACCTCGAATGAAGCAGAGCGCACCTCCGTGTACGCCGCCATTGTGCGGTTCGGCTCCGTGTACGTCTGGTCACCGAACTCGAACGCGATGCCGGAGTTGCGCCACTCGCGGAACTGCCGGACGTGGATCACGCTCGCGTTCTCGATCTTCTTGAGATTCATCTAGAGTGCGTCGACAGATCACAAGGCAGGAGTGAGCAACCTGCCACTTTCGCTTGCTTTGGATGCCGTGCGCCGCACTTGCCGTGTAGTCCCAGTCGATGAGGTTGTTGCGGTAGTCGTAGCGCACTTCGTAGTAGTGGCGAAGGCGGTGGTCGCGCAGCTTGTCAACTGCATGCGTTCGCTCAAATGCGTCAGCGTGTCAGTTCGCTGTGCTACCCACACACACACACACACACACCGTCAGACGCACCGTCGAAGCGCACACTCTGGAACCAGCTCCGGAACGCGTCGATGAGGTCGTCGCGCGTGCGCATCTTGAGGTGCGAGAGGTCGAGCTGGTCTGCGAGCACCCCACGCTCGTTGTGCAGCAGGTCGACGAGCTCTCTCGCCTTCTCCTCGATGTACGCGCTCGTGCGTTCCTAGCGAGACGCAAGCGACGTGAGTTCGACACGACCCGTTTCCAGTCCTAGCAAACCCCAAGAGCGGACACCTCCACACCTGCACGCGCGCGTTCCCGAAGACCTCGAGGAAGAGGTTGCAGCGCTGACGTAGAGGAAGCTTCCAGTCCTGCGCGAGCTGCAGCAGTAGCAAGTGGCGCGCCAGCACCTCGTGCGCTTTCTCGAACACGTAGATGTGCAGCGGGCGGGCGTTGTTTCCAGCATGGCGCCGCCGATGTGCGATGGTCGCGAGCACGTGGCGGATGTCGCCCGGACTGACGAGCAGGACGCGGAGCGGCTCCGCGTTGAGAGTCTCCGAGCTCGACGACGTGCTGCTGCTTGGCGTATGCTCGAGCAAGTCGAAGCCTGGCGAGAAACCCCACATGCTGACTGTCCCCATGCTCATGAGCAGGCTCTTGGAAGACGCCATCGTGAGGATGAGTGCCGAGCAGCTTCGGATCTGGAGGAGGTGACGTGAAAAAAAGGAGGAGGCTTCGCGAGGTCTCGGAGGATACGAAGGGGCGGGACGCGATCTTCGTCCGTTACGCGAGTCTTCGGATGCCGAGATAAGTATACTCTGAACTCTGAAGGTGGGCAGCTTGACCATGCTCCTGCGTCAAGGACTTCCTGTGCTTCTGCTGCTGCTCTTGCCGTACACGTCGTGTCGACTCTTCTCCGGCACCCCCGTGGTACATGCCAGCGCAGCAAAGGTCGGCGTCAGCCGCACGGAGCGAGGCGCGCTGAAGGCGCTCTTCTGGGCGACCCAAGGGCCGGCCTGGAAGCGCAAATGGGACATCCAGAACGACATGAGCGACCCGTGTCTTGATAGCGTGCGTACTGAGCAGAATGCTTCGAGGAAGGAGTTGCTGTGCGCTGACGGCCGCTCTCGCTGTGCTCTCTGGGATTAGTGGTACGGGATCGCGTGCGATCGGAATGGCCACATCAAGTCCATGTACGCTGTCGCTCCACTCGCTTCGGCTGCTCTTGATGCCACGAAGTGCTCACCTCTTCGGCTGACAGCCGCCTCGCGCGAAACAACCTCGTGGGGTCGATCCCGTCCGAGTTCGCGCGTCCGGGTCTGCGCTACCTCAAGGAGCTGTACGCGTGCAGAGTCGCATTCTGTCTCTCACTCAGTCACTCGCTCACGCATGCGTGCTGTGCTCGCCTCACGCAGAGACGTGAGCGGCAACTTCCTCACCGGCCCGCTCCCATCGACGCTCTCGCACCTCAAGGGACTGCTCGTGCTACGAGTAAACAGTAACTGGTTCATCGGGCGCGTGCCGGAGTCGCTGAGCCAGCTGACGCTTCTCGAGCACCTGTGAGGAAGATGCCGTGTGCCATGCATTGCGTCACAGTAGGCTGGGCAGTGCTAACTAGACGGCCGGGCTGCTCGTTCAGGGAGGTGCAGGGCAACCAGTTCGACGCCGCGTTCGATGGCGCGATTCTCCCGTCGACGGTCAAGGCGCTCGGTCGCAATGGCCGCTGCCATCTCATCGATTAGCGTTCAAAGACGCAACTTGTAGTCATGGAACGAAGCTACAAGTTCTATCTATGTAGATCGCTTGGACGCATCAGCTTCAGCGCGTGGCAGCGTGCACAGACGATCTGGAGAGCGAGCAAGGTTTTGTCACGACCTCTGATGATCACCATGGAAAGAACTACCAGATAGTCATCGAGTAGTCAATTTTTGACACGCGTTAGTCAAACGAAGAGCTCCATTCTTGCCATTCGTCTTGAGCTCCTCCTGCTCCACCAGCAGCACCTCTTCGTGCAGCAGCCGCTCTCGGTAGCTCCCTATCGAGCGCCAGAAAGCAACAGGCATGAGCGAGCTGTACAAGGAGGCGGCGGGGCTGCTCGCCAAGCTGGAGAAGCGGCAGGGTGGCCTCAAGACGCTCGCGTACGCCGACGGCGTGCAGCACAAGCGCAGCTCGTTCGCGCTCGTGTGCGAGACGCTGCGCTACAAGCCGCTGCTGCGCCAGCTGCTGGCCGCCGTCCCCGAGTTCGCGCTGCAGAAGCGCATGGCGCCGCCCGCCGCCGCACTACTGCACGTGTCGCTCTACGACCTGCTCTTCGGGCGCGGCAAGGTGCAGGGCGGCGGCCACCTCAAGAAGGAGCTCATGCGCTACCATAACGCCTTCAAGGCGGCGCTCGTGCGCCTCAAGGTGCGCGCCAAGGTCGCGAGCAACGAGGATCTGCTGCCAGTCGAGAACCGCCGCCGCGAGCTCGCGCTGCCGCGCTACGTGCGCATCAACGCGCTCACGATCTCGCCCGAGGAGACGCAGGCGTTCGTGGACGAGTTCCAGGCGCAGCGCGACGCGGACGTGCCGGACCTGCTCGTGCTGCCGCACGGCACGGAGCTCCACGAGAACGCGCTGGCCGCCGCGGGCAAACTCGTGCTGCAGGACAAGGCGAGTTGCTTTCCTGCGTACATCCTGCACGGCGAGCACTCGGACGCACCGGGGATGGAGGGTGACGTGATCGACGCGTGTGCTGCGCCGGGCAACAAGACGTGCCACGTCGCGATGCTGCTGCACCAGCAGGCGGACAGGTACAAGAACCGCAAGGTGTTCGCGTTCGACCGCTCGCCGAAGCGCTTGGAGCTGCTCAAGCGTCGCATGAAGATCGTCGGCGCGGAGCACATCGTCGAGCCGTGTCTCCAGAGCTTCCTCGACATCGATGTGCGCGACAGCAAGTACGCGAACGTGCGCAGCATCCTACTGGACCCGTCGTGCTCCGGCTCGGGCATGACGAACCGCCTCGACCACCTTCTGGACATCGCGAGCGGCCACGACGAGGCGCTGGAGAACGACGTCGAGGACGCGGAGGGCGAGATGACCGCGCGCGTACAGTCGCTCGCGGACTTCCAGCTCGAAGCGCTCACAAAGGCATTCTCGTTCCCACAGGTGCAACGTGTGACGTACTCGACGTGCTCGATCTTCCAGAAGGAGAACGAGGAGGTCGTGCTCGCAGCGCTGACCTCGGAGCAGAACCGCAAGGACCCGCGGCCGTTCGTACTCAAGCCGTGTCTGCAGACGTGGTCGCGGCGCGGCATGGAGATCGACGGGCTCTCGGCGGAGCAGGCCAAGGCGCTCGTGCGCGCGGACGGACTGGAGGACTCCACGAACGGCTTCTTCGTCGCGTACTTTGAGCGCAGCACGACGCCGGTGGAGAAGCGCAACAAGCAGCAGTATGCGAAGCCAGCGGAGAACAGCAAGGAAGACGTCGCCAGTGACGAAGAAGAGAATGCGGGCGGCGCCAAGAAGCGCAAGCAGCTCTCGCACGCGCAGAAGGAGAGCCGCAAGCGCCGGAAGCGCGAGAAGCGCAAGCAGCACAAGAGTTCCTCTGCTGCTGCTGTCGCCTCGGACGAATGAACTGTGTGACGCGTCTCTTGTGTGTCGATGATGTTCGTGCTGTCATCCTATGCGAGGCAAGTGCCCTCGTGCATTCCCCTGCTGCTGCTGTTGCTGCTGCTGCTGCTGCTCGTCGCCTTCTCCTGCTTCCTCCTCGAAGATCGCGTGGTAGCGCGCCTGGAAGTACTCGAGCTGATGCCGCGCCTTGTGCTGCTCGATCTCGGCGAGCTTGCGGTTGCTCTGCTCGGCGACGCGCTCATACGCGTGCTTGGCGGTGCGAGCGAGCGCCCGCTTGCTGCGGATCACACTGTCGTTGCGCGCGACAGTCTCTTGCTTCTTCTTGAGCCACTCGGCGGGCGAGGACTCAAGCAGCTCGGCCACGACTCGCTGCGGCGACGAACTTCTCTTGGGACTCGTACGTGTCGGCGAGGCAGCAGCAGCAGCAGGGTCTCTCGGCTTCGCTCGATGTAGCAGCCGCACTTGCCAGGACACAGCCAACGTGTGCGTCCTACCGCGTCGCCGCAAGACCTGCGCGACATCCTGGTGCAGATCCGTGACGACACTGCCGAGCCGAGTCGGATCTGCTGCCGAGCTCTTGGAGGCTGCAGCGAAGAAGTCACGCAGCACGCCCCGGTTGAGCCGCGCAGCGTCGCTCTCGAGCACGAGGTGGTTGAGCGACAGGTGAACGCTCGCGCAATTGAGCAGCAGTCGGTTCGCGTCTGCGTCGGCGTCTGCTGCAGCCTCCGATGATCCAACAGCAACTCGCGGCAACGAGTGGTGCGAGTTGGGCGTGAACCGCCATCGCGCGAGGTGCATGGCGCTCTCGTTCGTCTCGATCGCGTACTCGCGCGTGGCGCAGTCGTCCCCATAGTACTCCATCGATGGCACCGTGGCTCGGATCGCAACGAGTCGGAAGGTGTCGCGCACCAGCGATTTCTTGTGCGACGACGAAGACGACGACAGCGCTGGCATCGCGTAGCTCCTCGCGACCCCGCGCACGTTCTCCTTGTTGCATCCGGCGCGTACTCGACCTTGCCGCTCGTCTGCGACTTCGTCGTCAGGGTCCTCAATCGACCCGGCACAGCCCAGGAAGTATTGCGTCTCGCTCAGCAGATTGCTCACATCCACGTTGTCGATCCCTTCCTCGCTGCCTTCGTCAGTCGGCGCAGCTCCGTCGAGTGCGCGACTGCGATGGCGAACCAGAGACGCGTCGACGCGGAGCCAGAACTCGTCCTCGTCGGTCACTGCGCTCTGCCGACTCGGGTTCCGGAAGTCCACCTGCGATGCACACGTAGCGCTGCATGAGTGGAGTTCGCCGACACGGTGCCAAGCGCGCCAAGCTCATCAGGTACACGCACAATCGTGAACATCATGTGGGGTCCAGCTGACAGCGTCTTGACGTGGCACGCGCGGCCGTCGGCACCCATGCTCAGCGGCAGATTGGACGCCTCGGAGATGAAGCAGATCTGGTCGCCAAAGTGGATCGGTGTCCGCTTCTGCGAGTTGCTCTCGTCCGCGCCGAGAATCCTGGAGTCGATCGAGAGGAGAGGTACACAAGGCAAGTGCCAGTGTCAACCAACCAACCGTGATGCAGCAGCAGCCATCTCAGGACGTACAGCATCCGCGCGTGCTTGCGGTGATCGCGCTCCTCGGACGACTTCTTGAAGTCGAGGAACGCAGAGTGCGTGTTCTTCATGTTCGCGAGGTCCTGTGCGTTCGGAGATTTGGGCGTCGCAGGTCGTCGCTTGAGACTCAACAGCATGTTCTTGGCTTTCAAGACTGCGAGCGTGTGTGCGACGCCTGCCGCTACCGGGTGTTTCTCAAGCTGCTGCTGGTGCTGGGCGGTGGTCGCCGCGAGCTGCGCTACCAGTTTCCCCGTCGGCCCCGCGAGCGCCTTGCGCCGGTCGTTCGCGCGCAGCGTCTCGACCTGAGCGCTCTTGCTGTTCATGTACTCGCGAAACTTGGCGCTCGACACTTCCTCTTCTGCCGCACGTTCGTGGTATTGACCTCGTCGCTGACGGTGGTGGGCAGCGCTGGCATGCAGCGGATCACTGGCCACAGGTGGCGGTGCCACTGCCGAAGCCGTCGAAGTCGCCGCCAGGACGCCTCGCCTCCGCAGATTCGTGCGCAATGCGCTCACGTCGCTCGGCGCGTCGCCGCTCTTGACGACGGCAGTGCTAGCGTGTCTCCGCGCCTCGTACACGATCTTCATGTCCGGGAGCATCGCGCCGTCCTCTCTTCTACCATGAGGATTCGAACGCTCTTCTTCTTGTTGCTGCTGCTGCTGCTTGTGCTGCTGTTGCGGATGAAGGTGTCGTCGCGTCGGTGACGCCGACTCGAGCACTTCGACGAGGCTCTGACCGGCGCGCACCTGCACGACGCGCTCGCGACTCTGCTCGATGAGTCCATGGATGAAGCGCTTCTGTGCGCCTGCGCCGCCCGTCGTCGCCATCCTTCAGGGATCTCTCGAGCCTTTGCCATCAAGAGACATCGCTTTGGGCATCGCCAGAAATAGAGCGAATGACACGGATGACGAACGGCCACGAACGACGGTAATCATCAGCCTTCCTCTCTCAACACGTAGCTGCCAAGCGGAGTGGGGGGAATACATACATGTGCTTAAGAAGAGAGGGAGACACGGCAGCAGAGATCAGCAGCAGCTTCGACGAACTCGACTCGACCGACTACTTAGACCGAGCCTTCCACGACGCCGGCAGCCGCGGGCGTCGCCTCCGCCTTCTCCTCCTCCTCCTCCTCCGAGTCCGAGTCCGAGTCGCTCGACGACGCATTCGACGCGTTCTCGTCCGCGTCCTCGTCCTGCTCGCCCGACTCGGCCTGCGCCTCCTCGATCGCCGCTTCAATGTCCAGCGTCGACTTGGCCGCCGCCGCCGTCTTCTTGCGGTGCTTGGTGATCGCCACGCCCGCCACGCCGACCATCACGACAGCCGCGCCGATCGCGCCGCCGAGGATCACGGGCTCGTGGCTTTTGTTCTTGAGCCACTCGGTCGCCTGCTGCGCGAGCGTCTCGGTCTTCGTCGTCTCGCCGGCGTGCTTCTCGATCGCCTTGGCCTCCTCCACAATCTGGTTCGTGATGTCCGTGACAGCGTTCTTGCCCTTCTTGCCGTCCGCCGGCGCCGCCTTGATGATCTCGAGCTCCACCTGGCCGTCGTGGACGCGCAGGCGCGCCTGCTTGGCGTTCGCCGGCAGGTCGATGAGCTCGTCCATCGTCTGGCCCTCCGCGAGGTCCATCGACTGCTCAAAGTCCTCCGAGTCGTTGAAGTCCAGGTCCATCTCGCCGTCCTCGAGGTCGCCGTCCACGTCGAGCTCGTCCTTCGAGTCGAGCTCCGTGGTCGTGTCCACGTCCAGGTTCTCGCCCTCGAGGTCCACCTCGCCCTCACCCTCGACGTCGAGCTCGGCGTCGCCCGAGTCCACGTCGATCTCGGCGTCCTGCGACACATCGAACGACTCGTCGCCGGTCACGTCCTTCTCCACGACCGTCGGCGACTTCTTGGCGGCGGCGTCGACCGACTCGGCGCTGTCGTCCGATTCGTCGTCCGCCGCCTTGTGCTGGTGGTGGCCGCGGTGGTGGTGCACGACACGGTGGTGGTGGCGGTGGTGGTGGTGCACGACCTGCTCGCCCGTCTGGGGCTCGGCAGAGGCGGCCACGAGCGCCGTCGCGAGCACGGCGAGCGCGAGCGTCTTGCGCATCTGCACCATCGTTATGGGAGAGTTTGGGAGACTGTGAACTGAGCCTTTGCGAGCAAAACGAGCAATGAGCCTTTCGCTGTGAAAAGAGCGAAGAGTGAACTCACCTCGAAAACGAGGTTTTTCGAGACATATCCCTCTCGAAAGCGATCAATCCCTCGCTAAAGCGATAAATCAGGGCTCGAAATCCAGGTTGAACCCACACAGAAAGAACTCGAAACTTGGATCCTTGGGTGCACTTGGTGTGGTTTGGCACGCTCCATGCGATCTTTTTTGCGCCTGTGGTGCTTGATAGAAGAGCGCCATACAACAACAACAGCGGAACAGAGAGCAAGTAGCGGCATGCTGTACTTTGTGTGTGCAGCAGCTTGTGTGCAATACAAGTCGGGCTAAAGCCTGGTTCGCGCCGTAAATCATTGCTAAACATGATATAACTTCATTCCTGCGACGTGTGCGCACTTGTAGTTTGTAGGCCAGAAAGATCCATCACATTTTCATTTCTGGCTCTCACTATTTGTGTGACGCACATCAAATCATATTCTCACGTAAGTACGAATTCCGATGCTTGTCAATCATAAATTGCCACGCTCGATCAACATGCGCATCTTCGGGGTCGGCGTGGACATCGCGCACGTCCCGCGCTTCGAGCGCTGCTTCGCGCGCCACGGCGACCGTTTCCTGCGCCGCGCCTTCCACCCGAGCGAGATCCGTGAGTTCTACGGCAAACCCCTCGACGCGCGCCCGAGCTTCCTCGCCTCCCGGTCGGTCGGCGCCTTCGGAGCTCTTCGTCGATCGCTGGGGACTCGCTCCATCTGACGCTCTCCATTTCTATCTCTCGATGCGGCTGAACCTTCAGCTGGGCGGCCAAGGAGGCGACATTCAAGGCCTTCCAGCGCTACCGCGTGCTCTTCCCGGAGATCCGACTCGTCAAGCAGAGCGGCGCGAGCGCGACTGGCGCGAGTGCGTTCATGCCGGTCGCGCCAGTGACGAAGCTGGCAGTGACGGAAACCTCCAGTGCGTTGTCGCTGGAGTTCAGCGGAGAGACCGAGGCGCTCGCCAAGCAGCTCGGACTTGTGGTGCGTTGGTGCTGCTCGTGACCGTGGTGGTTTGGAATGCCAGCTCGCACTCACCCCTTTGCATCTGCTACATACCAGGAGCCGCACGTGTCGATCTCGCACGACGGAGACTACGCTGTCGCGTACGTCGTGCTGCAGCAAAAGGTGACGCCAACAGCGGCAGCTGACAACCTCCAGCATATTTAAGCAGGTGGGATTCGTTGTTGTTGTTGTGCGCAGGGTCTGCTGCGCTATGTATGTGTGTCGAGGTGGGCTCATCAGCACACTGCTGGTGAGAAAGTTGCTACTGTAGTGCGCGGGGGGCACTCGGGGCGCTCGCGTTGCCTAGAACGACCAGTTGCGCGACCGCCGACCGCTGCGCTCGCCGTAGAAGTCGCGGATGACGCGGACCACGCGCTCGACTGCCGAGAGCGAGAAGACGCGCGCAGCGGCGGACTCGCGGTCCTGCGCGATCGCGTTCCACTTGCCGATCGAGTGCCGGTCCGCGGCGCTGCGGAACGTGTCCGTGTGGCTCTCTGCCTCGGCCACCGCGATGCCGCGCTCGCCCAGCCACAGCACGAACGCGTTTGGCTCGCCCTCGGTGACCGCGCGCTTGTACCTGGCAATGTCGTGCGCGATCGTGCCCTCCCACTCCATGTGCTCGCCGATGCGGCTCAGGAAGTCGAGGCGCTCAGCCGTCAGCGCCTCGGACGACAGCGCCATCGTGTCGATGAGCAGCAGCATCGTCGCCTGCCAGCGCTTGGACTGGACGGCCATGGCCGCCAGGAACTCGGGGCTGAGCCCATTGTCGGCGCACGCACTGACGCTGGCAGCCTTTGCCTGACTCAGCGCGTAGCTCTGAACGATCGAGTTGAGCAGCTTCCACTGCTCCGCCACCAGGCGATCGCAGAGCCGTGCGTTCGGAACTTCCTGCTCGATGTGGTAGTGGAATACTTGCCAGAGCGCCAGGAAGAGTGGCAGGCCTGTGCAGAGCACCTCATCGCTCGCCGGCACGTCCGCCAAGAAGCTGCGGCTGAGCTTCGCGTCCATCTTACGGCTGTCGCCGGACGCGAGGATCTTCTGCATGAACGTGCTCACAGCCTGCGGCTGCACCTCCATGAGCCGGTACGCGATGATGTTGATGAGGATCGAGAGCAGCTGGAGCTTGTTCTGCAGCGCGAGGTTCGCGCGCGACTTCTTCTCCTCGCCCTCCGCGCCGCTGTCGTCCGTGATCACGATCGCGCGCATCGACGACAGGAACATGAACATCTTCTCAAGCTGGTTGTAGCCCTTGTCGCCGAGCAGCTGCTGCTGCATACTCGACCACACCGGGCCGGTGCTGTCGCCGCTGGACTTGGGCGGGGGCATGATCGAGATGAACTGCGGGACCTTGCTGATGGCCTCGAACGCGATGTTCAAGCTCACCGCGCCTTCGAGGTGTGGCACCGGGATCTCCACGTAGAACATCGACGGTAGCGTCGCCGGCGTCGGCGAACTGGGCGGCAAGTTGCTCGCGATCTCTGAGTACACGGCGTGCGCGTGCAGGTACTCCTTCGCGGTCTCGACGTTGATGCACTTGCGGCCGAGCATGTACGTGCAGAGCTCCGAGACCAGCTCGCTCGGCGCGCCGGCTGCCACCGCGATGTTTCGCGCGTGGAGAGCCATGTGGCCCTTCTGGATGCCCGTGATCGCGATCGCGCGGATAGCAGCGAAGTTCTGCGCGAGACCGACGCTGAGAATGATGCTGGCGAGTGCGCGGGCGCTCGGCTGCTGCAGGATCGCGTGCGTCGCCGTGTACCCCGGGTGCGTCTGCAAGGCGCCACCCTTCGAGCCGACTGCGATCGGGAACTCCAGCTGGCCGCGAAGAACGCGCACGCCGTCGACGCTCGTCGTGATCTCGTAGTGCGACAGCGACGTGTATTGTCCGGATCGACTCGCATAGCAGTGCGCCGCCGCTTCGATGGCGCGCCAGTCCTGCCCGGTCGCGAGCGCCACCGAGTCGATGCCGTTCATGATGCCCTTGTTGTTCGTGACGGCTCGGTACGGGTCGATCGCGGCGAAGTTGTAGGCTTCGATGATGCGTTGCGCAACGTCCTCACCGTCCACGCCCTTCCACCCGAGCTTCTTGACCGGGATCTCGAAGACCGAGCGCGCGCGGCGCTGCATGCACAGGTTCGTGAGGATGCGGAGCCCGCATTGGCTCTTGGTGATGCGGCAGACTTCGTCCGAGAGCCCTTCCGCCACCGTGTTGACGATGTTGGCGCCCATCGCTTCGCACACGTCCACGTCGATGTGCACGACCAGGTACTGCGTGCTCGGCTCTGACGCCTTGACCATGACTTCGTCGTCGCATGGGACGTACCAGTGCGAGTCGTGGTCCGCGTGGGAGAACTGCGCACGCGAGGACTCGCTCACGACGCGGCAGTAGATGTCCAGCGCGCCACCGCCGCGCTTCTTCATGTTTGGACACAGCGTCGTGTTCGCGATCGAGAGCAGGCGCTCGCGGTGGTCGGCGATAGCCTCGACAGCGGCGGCGATGTCAATGGTGTTCAGGAGCTGGATCTGCGACGTCATGATGTTGCCGGAGGTCGCGGTGCGGAAACCTCCGCCGAACGACGCCACGAGCTTCGCGGCGCTCGAAGCGGCAGCGACCACCGACGGCTCCTCGACTGCCATCGGCACCGACAAGCTCTTGCCGTCGATGACGAAGTTGAGGCCCAGTCTGCGCAAGCAGCCACAGTCAGTCGTCAGCGAGTAGCAACGTCAGCAGCTCGCACATGGCGCGGAGAGGACGCACCCAAGCGGGATGCCGATCACGCCGATGCAGTTCTCGATCATGAGGTTCGCCGTGCGCAGAGGCAGCTCGCCGAGCTTCGCGACGGGGTCCACGGCCGCCTCCTTCGCCGGATCGGGCGGCGCGCCGTGCTTGTCGCGGTTCAGACGCGGGTACATGAGCGCGAGAACGTCGAAGCGCTCGCGCAGCGTCTTGTTGTAGAAGCCCGACCAGATGGACGGCTGCGACGCGCTGCCCGGCGCCGCCGCCGCGGAGGAGCCCCACGCCTCGTTCGCGAGCACCGTCGTCTGCAGCGCGTCGAACTTCTTACGTGCGACGGCGGTGGCGTCTTCGTTGCTGTCACTCGCACTCGCGGTCGGCAGGCGCTGCTGGAGCGCATCCGCGAGCGCGCCGATCTCGAGCACCTTGCTGCGTGCGCTCTCGTGCAGCTCCGCGGTCTTGAGCGCCGCGCGCAGACTGGCGAGCGCGTCGTCGAGCGCGTCGTCGAGCGGGTACGTGGGTGTGCTGCCACCGTCGCTCTCGACTTGAAGCGGCACGGGCCGCGTGGTGGTGATCGTGGGCATCACGGCGGCGGGCGGTTCTTCTTCTATTGTTCTGTCCGCTGGATCGCGACTTGGTGAGTGAGCGTTTTGAGCGAGAGAGCGGATCGCCTTTGCCACGCACGCACGCAGGTTCCTTCTTGCCTAGGCGCGGAAGCTGAAGAGACTGCTCTGTGCACAGGGCACGCACAAGACCAGCTCGAGCAACGCTGATCGGCCAAGATGCCTGCGCCTGTGCTGCGCTGGCGACCGCTCGATTCGCGGTCCAAATTGGGCACATCAACATTACTGTTGATCACATGATCCAACTATTGTGTCCAATCAATTCATTAAATTGATTTTTCAATTCAAAGAATTGATTTTTCAATTCTTTGAATTGAAACCAAGACCTATAAAACTCAGAAACGGATGGTTTATGCACATACGAATGTTTTATGCGCACACAGTGGAACTTTCTGATTGACTTCGAGCATCTTCGTCACCTCGCGCGATCTTTCGGCGCTCTTGTGAAAGCAAGTACCAGCGATGTGCTGTTGCTTGGGCGTCAGCAGCAGGAGCCTCTCTCTCTTTCTCGTCTGCCTTGCATGCTCTGCCTGGTCCAATTGCCATGCTTGTCAGCTCAAGAGCATGACTGGCAGACAAGCAGACTGAGCGCTAGAGCCACCACTTGATCTCATCTCACCTTCGGCTTCGGTGGGACCCACGCACGTGGCCACCGAGGTGTGCTTCGCGCTTGCCCCCACGAGTGTGCTCCCAGCAGCAGTCACAGGGCAACTCAGAGCGCGCAGACGCGCGCAGTCGCCGCGTTGCCATCACTGGCCGCGGGACCAACAGGTGCGCTTGCTCCCGTTTGACAGCCAGCCAGCCAGCCACCAGACAGCGATTCACATGCCAAACCTCTTTGTCGTGCGAAAAGTGCAGCTTTCGTGGAGGCTATCGAGATCGTGCGGCGCCGCATGCTTGAGGCGTCCGCATGCTCAAACGGAAGCACCGCGCAGGAGATCAACTTGAACAGCTACCGCATGGGCGACGCGTACGCCTCGACGTTCTGCGAGAGCGTCGAATCACTCAACCTGGCGCACAACCGGATAGGCGACGACGTGGCCGCGCAGATCATAACGCACGCAGCGAACTCGCGCCATTAAGTCCTTAACGCTTGGGCCATACCCACCACGACCCTCCACGTGACTGGATCTCGAGACTCCGCGGTGATGGCACACCGCATCATGCTGCCTACTCACCGCAGCAACAGAAAGGTCTTGTGGTAGATGTTCGCAGCGCCGTTGACGTCGCGGTCGACCGACAAGCCGCAGACAGAACACTTGAAGACAGCGGCGCCGCCAAGCCCGCTCTTCACCACGTCACATCGCGAGCAGGT
>JAASGU010000260.1:0-27258 GCA_023334365.1 Globisporangium acanthophoron
GAAGGCCACTGGGTACTCGAAGTGGTCGGCCGCCGGGTCCAAGTTCACGACGTACGTCATGCGGCCGGACGCGGCGCAGAACTCGTGCATGTTGTTGCAGTACGTCGACTGCTCGCCGATGCGTGCGTTAGTGCTTGAGAGGCGCTGTGCACTAGTAGATAAGGAGAGACGCACCTTGCCCGTGCCCGCAGGCCCCATCACGAGCTGGCAGCAGCGCATCGTTCGGCGCTTGGCGGCTCTTCTTCTGGATGGCAGGCAGCCGTGCACAACGTGAAACAAAGGAGTATCGGATAGTGATAAAATTGAGATAAATTGATGTTGGCCACACTAGTTTGTGTGGACGACACATTTTTTTGGTTTTGAAATGCCACACAGTGCGGAAACGATGGCGTCGATGGTGAAGCAGCAGCAGTCGCCGCCGCAGCAGAAGAAGACGGCGAGCGCGACGGCCGCGGAGCTCGACACGTACGCGCAGTGGGCGTGGTGCGTCGCCTGAGATCGCTGTAGGCGGTGTAGTCATGGCACGCTTGCGTCCCCGAGCCAACGCAGAATCACCTCGGCTGTGGCGCAGGCTGAGCGGCCGCATCGGCGAGGCTGTCGACCTGTACCAGGACCTCGCGAGCGCCTACACGCGGTTTCCGCACGTCCACTTCAAGCTCGGGTTCCTTTTCCTCACACTGCAGGACTACGAGAGCGCGGCACGACACTTTAGCACCGAGATCGAGCGATACGCCGCCGGATCGGAAGGGGACCAGAGCGAGCAGTCGCCAAGAAAGCCGCTGCCGAAGCACGGCGCAGTTCAAGAGAAGACCTTCTTGTTCTGCGCGCGTGTCGGCAGAAGCGAGGCGTACGCTGCGCTGAAAGACGGTGCGAAGGCCGAGAACGATTTGCTCTTCGTCGCGAACCGCGGCGGCAGCACAAAGCACATCCTCGTGGCGATGGGCGTGCTCTTCTCCCGCTTCGGGATGCACTTGCGCGCCGAGAGCTGTCTTGAAAAGTGCGCTGCCGTGGACGCAGAGGACCCGGACTACCTCATCGCCCATGCAGAGTTGCGGCTTGCGCAGAAGCGATTCGCGAACGCAGCCAGGATGTTTGAAAAGTGCCGAATGACGTGCAGCTCGAGCTCTGTGGCGTACCATCGCGCACTGATCGGCGAAGGCGCGGCACTCATGCACCAAAACAAGTACCAGGAGGCCGTGGTCCTGCTGCTCCAGGCGATGAACAACCTCCAAGCATGCATCCGGAACATTCGCGAGAGCATATCGGGCGGGGGTTCGCTGAAGGCTGGAATCAACAGCGTCACGCAACGCTCCGACTCGCTCAGCAAAGACGAAGAGCTGCTTGAGTATCTGCAGCTCTACCACCAGGCAACGAACCTCTACGCTGGTCTGTGTCTCTTGAAAGGCGAACTCAAGGCTGCGCTAGACACCTATTACTCTATCATCCAGCACAGTACGGCTTCATTGCCACCAGAACCACTGCCAAGCGAGGCGGAGAAGTTCCAACTCCCCACGCTGTGCGTCATGCCCGGAACTCGAGACCACCAAGGCGATCTCGTCGACTCGACCAAGCTATCAACCAAGAATCTCAGTGAAGTGGTGCGCCACCTGGACGAGATTGAGCTCCGTTACGGACCTGACCCGTGCGTCTACTTTCACCGAGCGAACGCCCACAAGGCTCTTGGCGAGTTCGAGCATTTTGTGCACGATCTCTCGCTGGTTGAGAGCATGAACCCGGAGTTCCTCGATGCGTACATCAAGAAGGAGTACTTTGGCGACTTCCTTGATCTAGAGACCATCTCGTGGATCCCGTTGCAGTTCGTCGACGCGATCCACACCTCACTGGAGCGGCATGAGCATGTGCTTCCATCAACGAGAAATCCAGCTGAGCTCGCGCTTTCGACTTCTCAGCTCTCACCTCGCGATCGCAACTCGAACAAATCTAACCCCGCAAGCGGCGGCAGAAGCGACAATCAAGGGAAAGTGAAATCGATGCTGAGGCAGGCGCCGCTGATCAGTGAGACCGCGATCTTCTTGTACTTCCAGAAACGGACTCAGTGCGGAGCCACCACGGACGAATACGCCCATGTGTTCCAGCTCGACTTGTTTCGCCGCTTACCAGTGTCTCGACGGAAAGCGAACCTCGCGAACTTGAGGACGCAGCACCTGGCGCCATGGGAAGGAGTGGTGTTTGACGAGAAGTCATTGAAGAACTCGGGCAACGGTGAAACGAGCAACCCCGTTCGTGAACTCATCAAGAGCGTGCTGAACAAGTTTGGGCAGAACCCGTGTGTCCACATGATCGCAGGAATCGTTGAGTTAGAGCTCTTCAACGTATCGGTGGCGTACATTTACTTCACGGAAGCGCTCGCTCTGATCGCGAAGAACGCGGAGGTGCCGGGCGTAGCAGGAAGCAGTAGCTCGCAATCGACGTTAGCGTACAAGTGGCAACAGCGAGTGGCGGATCGAGTGCGGCTCTATTGCCTCATCTGGCGAAGCATGGCAAGCCGGATCAAGATCGAGATGGAGAAAGCAGTGGAAGATCTGAACACGGCGGCGGCGATCAAGCTCGACGAGCAAGAACCTGGGAATGTAGACGACCCGCTTCTTCTAGTACAACGGACACTCATCATGTTACTGAACGGGCATCTGAAGTCGGCGTTCAAGTTACTGCGACAGCTAGTGCACGCCATTCGACTCACAAAGCGAAAGCGGCAAGAGATGAACCCAAGGAGAACGGCATCGGATTACTCAAACTGGGTGCTCATCAGCGATATGTTCGGCAACGCCGGCTTGAACACGTTCAGCTTGCTTCCGCTGAGGCTCGAGAAATCGCTCAGTCGACTGTCGAATCCAGCGCAGCCGTTGGGCAACAGTGAACCCGCTGATATTAACAAGCCTGGTGCTCGTGACACTGATAGTGGCGACGACGAACTGCGAGCACTACGCGAAGAAGAAGAGTCTGCGGCAGCAATTGTGAGGAACGCTCTCAGCAAGAAGACAGCGCCTGGCGGTCGGACTGTGACCGGATCCAGCGTTCTGCAGACTGAGACCCTGGACAAGTTCTTCGAGTCTGGACTGATCAAGCTCTCGTCGAGCGGCTCGATCGTGCAGATGACGCCGTTCTTCCAAGCCATTCTCTCGATCGATGAGAACTACTTGCCACCGACCAACTTTGCAAGTTTGGAGCTGTTAAAGTGTAAGGAAGTGGAGAACATGGAGGAGAAGCTGTACATGTGCTTCATCCGACTCGGGAAGCGGTCCAAGTGGTTGCACAAGAAGATTCGATGGAAGTTCGAAGCGTTTATCGACGCGAATCTGGCTCACGCGTACCTTCCGAGCGACCTGGACACGTTGCTGCACCGCGCACGGCTGCTGCAGGACCAAGCAAACTACGTCTCGGCGATCAAAGATCTATCGGGATGCTTGGAGCTCTTGAGTTCACAGATCACTTGGGAAAAGAGCAAGAAGAAAGGCAGCGCAAAGATGAAGGCAGTGTTTGCGAACGAGATGAAGCGAACTCAGTGGCTGCAGCTGCTTCTCGAGCGCGGTCGCCTCGAGATGGCACTTGCGAACTGGGAGCGAGCGATCCAAGATATGACCGTCGTGATCGAGCAAGCAGGCAAAAGCAGCCAGACGATTGAGGCGAGCGCATACGAAGCGCGGAGCTTCTCGCTCATCCAGCTCAACAGACTGGGACACGCGATCCAGGACTTGCAGCACATGCTAAGCAAGAAGGAGAAAAAGATCGCTCTGAGCGGTGGTGGTAAGGATATCCAGGAAGCGAGCGACGAAAGAGAAAACGAAGACACACTCCTGAACTATATCCTCGTCGGCAACCTCTACTGCCAGTTGGCGCTCGACCAGATGAAAGTCAGCGCGAACGTCTCGCAGAAGAGCGCGGCACTCACGTCCTCCATCCTCGAGCAGCTCAAGACGACGCACCTCAACATGGGCTTCATCACGAAAGCTGACGAGCACTACGCGAAAGCGCTCGAGGTCTCCCCTGACCACTTCCTCGTCTACTACTTCCGAGGTCGCATGTTCGCGCTCTCTGCGCAACCCAAGAAAGCCACCGAGTGCCTCAGCGATTGTCTACGGCGCCACCCGATGTTTCTCCCCGCGCTCTTCCTCCGAGGGTGCATCTACGCGCAGCAAAGTCTGGCGATCCTCGCACTTGCTGACTTTTACCGCGTGCGCCACCGCGCGCCGACGTATCCGAGCTTGCACACCACCATCGGCTTCTGCCACTTTGACTGCGGGAATATGACGAAAGCTGTCGAGGCGCTCACCGAAGCAATTCAGCAGGACTCGAGCGACGTCGACGCCTTTTACATTCGTGGCTGTGCGTTGCAGGAGCTCTTCGTGCTCGAGAACGCGGTGAAGGACTTCACGCGAGTGCTCGTGATCAACTCCGACCACCTCCAGGCGCTCTACCAGCGCAGTGTTTGTTACGTTCTCTTCCACAGGTACCGCGAGGCGCTGGACGATCTCGACCGCGCGCTCCGGCTGCAGACCGAGTGGAAGGAGGCGTGGAACTTGCATGCGTACGCATGCTTTTGCCAGGGCCGCTTCGAAGACGCAGTTCTTTCGTATGGACGAGCGACTGGTACTCGAGATGTGACATCGCAAGACAGCCGCCGATTGATGTCGGGAAGGCGAGACTCGCAGTTGTTCCTGCACCGAGCTCTGGCAAACATGTGCGCCGGGCACTACTCTACAGCGCTGCTGGACTTGGACCTCGCACTCAAGCGAGACAGCGAGAACTACCTCGGCTTCGTTGCGAAGGCGTTCATTCTCATCAAGGTCGGCGAGCGCGAGAAAGCGATGCAGCTGCTGCTCCACACTCTCCCTCACTACAAGAAGATGCAACTCATGAATCCGTGCGATGTGATCGACTCCGAGCGCATGAAAGCTCTTGCGAAGAAGCACAACCACGACGAGCGCTCACCAAGCTTTGATGTGAAGAGCTTCGGGACTGGAGGGTTCCCACCGGGTCTGGATTCGCAGTCTCCAGGCAAAGCAGAACCGTCACACAGCGAGATGAAGCATCCGAAGATCGCAGCATCGCCCGATGTGATCTTCTCCGACCGGAGGGTGGCGAGGGAGGAGCAAGAGCAACGAGCACAAGCGTATCGAGAGTGTCGACCGACCGCAGGATTGCCTTCAGCACAGAGACCGGAAGCCGAGGGATTCGCCCATCAGCAACAGAAGCTGCCAGATTCCTTCTCACTTGCGTCACACCGCAGAACGCTCGTCAGCACAAGTTTGGCAGCATCGATGGACCCTGCAGCATCTGTGGTGGCCGCTGCTATCGATCCAAATAGCCCCGAGATGCTTCGACGAGCTCGGAAGATGAAGTTCATGCGCGCGATTAAGAAGCTCTCGTTCGAGCACCGGGTGCTCAAGGCACTTGAGAGTGTCACGAGCGCCAAGTACAAGAAGAACGAGCAGATGAGTTGCGTGCTGTCCGACTTGTTGCGCGCGAAGAGCTCCGTCCCATGGCCGAAAGGGACGCTGACGTCTAACATCCTAGTGTGGGCGTTCAACACCCTGGGGACGTACCACCTGCGTAAGGGAAAGATGGAGGAGGCGCTCATGGCATTCTCGCTTGCGATCCAAGCACATCCGTACAACCCAATGACGTTCTTCAACCGCGGGAACGTCTTCTTACACACGGACGGGCTCAACTCGGCGGTCAGCGGGTACCAAGACGCCATCGAGGCGGACGAAGGTTGCTTCCAGGCCCACAACAACGTGGGCGTAGCGTTCTTCCACCTGAAGCGGCTCGAGGACGCGCACGATGCGTTCGCAACAGGATTACATCACGTGGAAGATCGCAAACAGAAGGCGATCCTGCTCTACAACCTCGGTGTCTTGTTCCAAACCATGGACAAGCACGACGAAGCGATGGAGTTCTACCAGCAAGCGATCGCCCTTGACGGCTCGCGCACCGAGTTCTACAACAACAGGAGCTCGATCCTTCACCAGCAGCTCAAGTTCACGGTCGCACTCGAAGACTACAACCGCGCGCTCGCACTTGGAAGTGGTGTCGACGACGATGCAAACAACGACAGTAGCAGTGTCGGGAACAGAAGCTGCATCGAAGCGCGCCTGAATCGTGCGCAGCTCTTCATCACGCTGGGTAGTTGCACGTCTGCGATCGCTGATCTGAAAGTTGCGCTGAATGCACTCGTCTCGGCTCGAGAAGGCGAGTCCAAGCGCAGCGGCACTGGCGCGTCTGTGGATCGAGGTGGCGCAGTTTCGATGGGCTCAGAAACTCGGCAGGCAATCAAGGCGGTCAGAACAGCAGCAGCCGACGAAGCGCTTGCGGAAGAGCTGCTCGCGTTCTGCGAGAAGTGGAAGGACGCGATTCGGATCGCCGTGAATGACTACCTGTTCGGGCTCGATGCGTTCCCGCTCTTCTCCAAGTTCGAGCTGTACTCGTTCTTTGGGCCACAGTTGAGGGCGACGAAGTCCACGCTGCTCTCGACCGGTGACGGAGTGCTGGAGGAAGAACGCTCGGAGTCGTTGATGTGTCCGCTGCCGATAGCAGACTCGTCGTTCTTCGAATTCGAGCGAGAACTCGCAGACTGGAGTGCAAGCGACGAGTGCAATGACAACCACCACGAGCAGGACGCCTTGAGTAACAGTCAAGACGAAGTCGTGCAAGCGTGTAAGGGCCAGCTCGTGCAGCAGCCAGTCGGCGCGTATCTTCGCGAAGCGATGCGCTTGTGCCAGACTGGGGAGCTCGAAGACGCTTCTCGATGTTTACTGCGCGCGCACTACAAGACCGCTCTCGATAGCCCCGAAGAGTACTTTCTTGTTGTTTGGCGCGTGCAGGTGATCCTGAAGCTCGGGAGCCAGTCGCCCAGCGTACACCGCGGCAACGGATTGAGTCGAGCTGTCATATTGCTGGAGGAGTTCCTCGTTGAGCGCCAGCGTCCCGACGAGGCGCAGCACGATACGGACGAGGTTGTAAACCCATCGATCCAAACGAAGACGAAGAAGCCGCTGCTTCGATCGAGCACAGTGAGTGAGGACGACGACACCGAAGAGCTGAGCGCGGAAGAGATCAGCTGGAGACAGCAGCGACGAGTCATTCGTGCGGATGTGTACACATTCCTTGGGCAGTTGCAGCAGCTCAACGGGCAGGAGCAGAAGGCTCGCAGATCGTTCGCACACGCTCTGCGACTCCGCGATGACCACGTGATCGCGCTGCTCAACTTTCTCCAGCTGTCGATCGTCGAAACTGAATACGAAGCCGCGCTCGAGTGTGTTATCCGTGTGTTTGAGCTCGCGTTCAGTCGAACGAACACAAACGACAACAGCAGCAAGTCAACTAACGCGATAGCGACGCCAAGCAGTGCCGATCCGAGAGGGATACTGGGTGCGAGCCGCACACTCGAGGTGATGCTGCCAGGGATGACACCATTGCGCAATGACAAGGAGTGGGCCCAAGTGGGCACTCGGATGTTGCATCTGCTTAAAGACTACAAGACGCTGCTCTCGGCGCACATCCAGTCGAGCACGCCGCACATTTTCCGGAAGCAAGGCGCGCTCGCTCATCTTGTCGAGGACATCCGCCAGCTGCAGACTCGCAGAGACGCAGAGGCAAAAGCCAGCGAGTGTCCTGATACTCCTGCCGTGAGCCTACCGCTCGCGCTTGATCTGGATGCGTTCAACCGCATCTTGGAAGAGTACACGGCTTCAGTTCTTCGCGAGCAAACTGACGTCGGCACAGGAAGCGAGCCCTCGGCGGCATCGAACCAAGATGAGCTCAAGGCGTCATTTCTTGCTGAGCTCACTCAAGTGTGCGACCAGATCACTCGTTCACTTCCTCCGGAGGCGCTACCGTCAAAGCAGCCGAGGCGTCCACCACCCGTAGATGTCGACATTGATACCGTCGAACCAACTTCTCAGTCCGCAACGCGAAAGTCTCCGCTCGGCAACACCACAGCACCGAAGTCTCCAAGATCTCCGAACTCGGCGTCGTCGAGGAAGCCGACGGTGCTCGATGCCGGCTCCCGGCGTCCGACTGTGGTGCCGCTCAGCGCTCGATCACACCGCAGAACTACGGCTGCCAGCAACTCTACCAACTCGCTGCGAGATTCTGCGGCAGCACCGACAGGTCCGAGTAGCGCGATAGCAACCGCTGATACAGCAGCGACGAAGGCTCCTGATCCAAGTGCGCTAAAGACAGTTCGCGACGTCGGCTCTCCACGCTGTCCACTGCAGCCACAGCGGCCAGTCTCGGGACCGGCACTTCTTCAGGTACGTTCGTGTCGCCGAACAACACAGCTATTGACTGGATAACTTCTCTCCTTTGGTTTGCGTCCTGCAGCAGAAGCGGCAGCTTCGACCACCAAGCGGATGAAAGCACTGGTGTGGTGTGGAGCCGCACCTCTCCGTTCCCGCAGTGGGTGTGTTGTCCGAGTTGTTTGGCGAACTCGGGCTTGAGCGTGAGAACGATAACTTTCTCCCGTGGCGGAGGAGTAGCTCGACGATCCTGAGCAGCGTCATTGCATTAGGTAGAGACTCTTGTCTACAAAATCGATGCCATTTGACAATGGTCTCAACCATCGAGAGACCCACTGTTCCCCATGCAACACCTACCACCAAAACGAGATCGCTTGTCGTGGACCGACGACTTCGTCACACACGCTGGCATCGCCCCCACCTCTGTTTCGGGAAGCACAGTAAGAGCATTCAGCCCATGCCTTGCATCCATCCTCAGCATTCAAAGATTGATCAGGAGGCTCCTGGCCACGCCAGATCCTTGTCTGCCTCGTCACATACGTGGCAATGGTGACTAGCGGAATTGCGGTGATGAACGTCACCAGATAGTTAACAACGCAGATCCCCATGCCGAAGACTGCGCGTCGTGAGCGCGGTCTGCGAGGACTCCTGAAGCCGAGCTGTGTGACAGAGGCTACCAGCGCTACGTGTGTCCGTGCAAGACCACCTTCCGCGAGTGCTACAAGCAGGGCAGGACTACCTACAGTTTGAGCAGTCTAGAACAGGCTTGTCCGTTGGGCACTGAGCTTCACTCATGCACCGCGCGGCAATCCACAAGCATTCGCAGTAGAACTGCATGCGAGCGCAAGAGCTCTGCGCCCAGGAACAAAGCAAACTGGAGAGCACTCAAGAGAGCAACTAGTCGTTCGAGGTCAAGAGCATTTCGCGAGCTCTCGACTCGAGACCAGCAGCAACGAAGCTCTGCAGTGTGAGCAACACGCACAGCGAGCTGGAAGCACATGACAGCAGCGCGTCACGCTCGACGCTCGCTTCCGACGTTGTAAACGCTAGTGACAAAAGCGAGGGAGTAGTCCTGACTCAAGAGATCTTTTCTCCCTGAACAGTCGCGCAACATGGATGAAAAAAAAAAGAACGATGTATGTCACGGTGGCTTGTTCGCGCGAGTGCGCGCGCTTTTGCGGTGGCGCTCCTGCCTAATAGTGAGAAGAGCGAATGGGAGCAGCAGCAGCAGGTGCAGCAACAGCAGCTATAGTTAAACAAGACAGCCATGAGCAAGCGCCCTCGCATTCGTTCGCGCCAAGTTCCCCCCTCAAGGCATTTTTTGTATCCACATTACAGTATTGGCAGTCGTTTCGCACGCACGCCCCTTTCTCTCCTTCCGTCGATCTTGCCTAACCCACCTATAGTGAAGAAACCAAGCGGTCTACCTCTTCCTGATCTCGAAGCGCCGCCGCCAGACGCCAACCTCAGTCGCGAATCCGCCGCCTTCCGCGCAAGTCGCCTGCTCGCCCGCGTTGCCCGCCGCCTCCTCCCGCTGCTCGGATGATGCTCGCGCAGCACGCGCCCGCGCTCTCCCCCGGCCGCCGACGGCCGTCCGCAGAGTCCGCGCTCGACTTCGAGGCGCTGGCGCTCGCGGCGGGCTCCAGCTACGAGGACGCCTGGCGCTCGGAGCGCAGCACCAGCAGCAGCTACGCGCATGCGACATGCAGCAGCGGCGGTGGCTCGGGGCTTCCGCTTGTGTGCAGCAACTGCGGCGTGTCGTTCTTCTCGCTGCTTGTGGCGGACGACGAGCTCGAGTGCTACTGCTCGGGCGAGTGCAAGTGGAGCGTCGTGATGTACCGCGAGATGGACCGCCGCGTGCGCGCGCTGCGGCGGCATCTGCGCGCGGTAGCAGCCACCAAGCCCTCAGCGGCGGCACTCAAGGCGCCGACAGCTGCTACTGCGGCTGCAGTGGACTCGCCGACCGGGTCGACCCGGTCCTCGACGACGTGGAACTCGGCGACCTCGACCGACTCGGACAGCTACGACAGCTGCTCGTCGCTCCTCGACGATGTGATATCCTGTCGCTGAGCGCGCGCTGCCGGTTGCTATTTATCAGTCCGAGACGCGTGCCAAAGCCTCTCCAGCGCGCGAGCTCAGTCGGCGGGAGGGTTGCTGCTTCGCTGCCTTCTGTCGCCTACCGGCGGATCGTGTGTCGACTGTGTGTTCATCCTGCCCATCCTGGACGGAGCGCTCTGCCTCCTGCTACTGCTACTAACTGCTCCTGTACAAGTGCCGTCGCTATTTTATTGTGGCCGCCGCGCGCCACGCGAAAAGTGTCTTAAGAAGATCGTTTCCATCCATCCGATCGCCATGTGCTCAAGAGCTCACCCTGCTGTCGCCATTCCCATAGTCTCCCTGCGCTATAACATCCCCGACACCTCCCAGCACCAACAAGCTCAGTGCGATTCGTTCGTGATCGTTACGTGGACCGCGTCCGAATGGGTGGAGCCTGCCACCCGATCCCTCTCCTCACGGGAGGAAGCGAAGCGGCGGCGCTCCTCCCACCTCCCGCAGTTTCCCCCTCGGTGTCTGTCGGCCGGAGGCGTCGCCTAGTCCTCGTCTTCGTCGTCGTCGTCCATCTCGTCGTCCTTGATCGACTGGATCGCCCACTCGTTCACCTCGTCGCGGAGGTTGTCCGGCACGATGTGGTGCTGCCACTTGGTCTCCTCCGAGATCCAGCTCAGCTCCAGCTCAAACGGGTGTCGCACCTCGTCGTGGAGCGTGTGCAAGCTGAGGTCAGGAGGTCGCACAAGCGAGAGAGAGAGAGAACAGCGTCAGAACACCTGCTGGACACGACCAACTACCAACGACACGCCATCCTCACATCTTGGCGACGTATTTCATCGCTTCGCGGCACGTCATGTCGAAGAGCTTGTACTTCTCGATCTCTGTCTTGGCGGCCTGCTGGCCCTTGCCGATCGAGCAGCCGCGGTAGCTCTGCACATGACATCACGACGCTGTTAGCATGGATATGATCAGCTGCCCTAAACTCGCAAACACACACGTACGTAGGTGACGCCCGACGGCTCGACCATGTACAGGCTCGGCTTCTTCTCGTCCGCGTCGTAGCCGGCGAGCATGATCGCCGTGCCGAACGGGCGGATGGAGCCGTAGAGCGTGTAGTAGTGCACGTACTGGCCCATGCGGTCCGCAAGCACGTGCGGCGGGATCGGGCTGCCGTAGTTCTTCTTGAAGCTCAGCGCCTCCTCGCGCGCGCGGTTCACGAGCTGGCGGCCGTCGGCCACGAGCCCCGCCATCGACTGGTGTCACCCACCACCACCGCACGCCTCGTCAGCATCATATCCCCACCATCACTTGGACTGCAGAAACAGCGCGTACCAGGCCGACGTGGCGGTCGATCGCGTACACGCGGCGGTGCGTGCCCGGCACGAGCATCTTGGAGAGCAGCGTCTTCTCGACGCCCATGATGACGCCGTCCGTGCACTTGATGCCGATCGCCGTGCTGCAGCCAGTGTGGTGATCCGCATATTAGCTCCCCCGACTGTCTATCTTGCAGTCACTAGAGCGAGAGATGCGAGGACGCACCCGCTGTTCTCCACCGCCTTCTTCGCGTACTCGACCTGGAAGATGCGGCCGTCGGGCGAGAACGTGCCCGCCGACAGGTCGTACTACACAAGAGCCCAAGACATCCGGTCGTGAGCGCCTTTTGTTACACAGAGCATTGCAGCACGCAACGTACTCCTGCGCCCGTGCTGCTCATGCTGCTGCTCTGCTTCCACACACACACACGCGAGAGGCGGATGTGAGCTCGAAAGATCCACGAGTGCGAACTTAACGCCGGCCGCCAGATACGAGAGCGAGCGAGAGATATCGAAGAGGGAGGCGCGCGTGACAGAGGCACACACGCATGCGTGCGCGCGCACTCCCTCCCGTCGCACTTAAGCTCCCGTCCGCTGCGACGCATGCGCACCTTGCTCCGCTCGCTGCTTCTTCGGTCGGTCGAAGGGCGAATATGAGAGCGGAATCTTGCCCCCTTTTTGGATATCGCTCGAGATTTAGCTGGAAAATCTCTACATTTGTGAAAAAAATGGCAAACATATCCCTTATTTTCTTCACTATCCGATTATGCGTTCCCCGTTACTCACGCTAAAAATAATAGCCATTCTTCTCACACAAGCAAACAAGCAGGTCATTAGACGAAGAAGCAGAGGAGCTGGGGGAGATGGCGATCTACTACTGTCTCGTGGCGAACAAGCACTGCGCGCTGGCCGAGTGCAGCAACGGCGGCGACCGCAAGATGGCGGAGGTGGCGCAGCGGCTGCTCAAGAAGCTGAGCTTCGACGAGGCGGCCGTGGAGACCGTGGCGTGCGACGGCCGCTCCTACAGCTACCGCGTCGAGGACGAGGTCGTGTACGTGTGCGTGACGGACGAGGCGTTCGGCAAGAGGTACGAGGAGGCGTTTGGATACAAGGGTTTGGATACGAGCGGGTGAGACAGCGAACTGACGGATCGGCTGGACGGACCGAGCAGCTCGGCGGCGCTCTTCCTGCGGCACATCAACCAGCTCTTCGACAACGAGTTCGGCATCCGCGGCAAGGCCACGAAGCTCAAGCTCGACCTGAACCGCGACTTCGCGCCGACGCTCAAGAAGCAGATGGTCGGTTGCGCTGCGTTAGCATGGAAGCGGGCGGACTAAACCAGAGAGCGAGAGAGACTGACCTATTGGATGCAGGAGACGTACTCGTCCGCGGCGGGCGCGGATAAACTCCAAGCGCTGAAGAAGGACCTGGACAGCGTCAAGGACAATGTGCAGCAGAACATCAGTGCGTCTCAGCTGCTTTTCCAGACTGGAGATGATCGTCGCTGGGGGACTCACATCTGGTTGGTGGCGACGTGCCTCAGGCAAGGTGCTCGAGCGCGGAGACAAGATCGAGCTGCTGGTGGACAAGTCTGACCAGCTCAGGTGTGTGCGCGGGTGGCTCACTCTTTATGTAGATCATCAGCTGACCTTCGAACGTGGTGTTCTGTTGATGGGAACAGCTCCCAGTCGGCGGCGTTCGCGCAGACGAGTCGATCTCTGCGCCGCCACTTGTGGCTGCAGAACGTCAAGATGACGATCGCCATCAGCGTGGCAGTCGCGGTGCGTTGTCTGCGTATCACCACAGAATCTGATGGTGGCGCTGATGATGTGCGTGCTGCTGTGTGCGACTGCGCAGATCGCGCTCCTCCTACTGTTCCTGTACATCAAGAAGAAGGTCGCATAGGATGCCGAGGGTGACAGATCAATTATTGGCTCGCGAGTCGGGAGTCTTCGTCCTGCGTCTTCGTTCGTCCGCTTGCGCGTCTGTCCCTATGAATGCTATGGATGCTATGGATGCTAACGAGTATCTGGACTGTCACCTAGTCTCGCTTCTTCAGGCTCGATGCAGGCGTGCGTGAAGTCCGCAGCAGTCGCGCACCACACAAGGTCGAGAACGCGAGCACGGCGCTGCAGCTGGCGAAGAGCTGGTCGGTGCTCAGGTGGTTCGCGCCACCAGTGCCGAGCACGACGAGGATGTTCGTGGGCAAGCGGAAGTGGCCGAGCGTGTTGCTGAGTCCCTCGGCGGGGAAGTAGCGGCTCCGCAGCGTCGCGCAGCACGGAGAGAACACACCGATCACGACCTGCCACAGCACCAAGTTCGCACACGCGCACGACACGCAGTGAATGACAACGATCGTCTTCACACATGCAAGCAGCCATCCCAATCGCACCTCAAACGTGAAGAACGCGCCGAGGATCCACAAGTGTGAGCTGGTGAGCGTTGGGACGAGCATCGCTGCGACGGCGATCGCGCACAGGAGGCAGACCAGGAGCTCTTCGCGCACCCTGCCGCTAGCCTGGTCGAAGAGCTTGCCGCCGATCGCCATACACAGCATGAAGCTTGAGAAAACGAGTCCGCTTGGGAGGATCCCGGAGGGCACCACAGCTTCCAGTGTCGGGTACCACAAGAAGACTGCGAGCGCGAGCGGAGTTGCACGGGAGTCAGTATTCCCCGCTCAAACGATCTGCACGCATCAATTGGCCAAGCTCAGCGTACCAAAGACATACATCGCTCCGTCAAAGAGCGAGTAGCACAGCCCGAGCGCGACGGCGTCAGCGCTGAGTCTGGGTGACCTCGCGGCCGAATCAGCTGACGCTGCTGGGGCGGCAGCAGGCAGTCCGTAGTTCTCTGGCCAGGAATACATGAACACCGCAGCGAGCGCCGTGACCACCACCGCGACTCGGAACGGACCGATCTCCCCGAACTCGTCCGCTGCAGCCTGCGAAACAAAGCCCGCGAGCACAGCAAGGACGCCGTTGCCCTCGGACGCGATCGCGAACGTCTTGGAGATCAGCGCTTCGTCGAACCCTGCGCAACAGCACAGAAGTCAGCGGCAAGAGGTGACTTCCGTGACTTGATCCTGGTCGCACATACCGCGAGCGCGGTGCTCCGTGACCATCCAGCTCTCGAACGCGGAGAAGAGCAGCGACGTGGAGATCCCGCCGAGCACCCGACCGACGAGCAGCAGCGGCATGTTGGGCACGTTCTCGAGCAGGTTGATCACGATCTGCACCACAAGTCATCCACTCGAGTCATCACCACCACTACTAACCGATGTTCCTATACCGCAGTGCTCATACCTCCAGCGCGCAGTACACGAGACACGCGTTGCGCCGCCCATAGCGATCCACGACGGCGCCGAGCCAGTTGCCGAAGACCGCGGACGAGAGGAAGCCCGTGAGGAAGAGCGCGCTCACGCTCACGCCATAGCTCTGCGACGCGGAGTCGCAGCTCAGCTCAGCTCTTCAAGCACCATGGTCGCTGCTCTCTATATCCCCATAGCCACACGCACCTGGTAGAGACTGTACATGTGCGTGCCCTGCAGCCAGTCGGCGAACATGACGAGGAAGTAGACGCCGAGGTACTGGCGCCGGAAGCGCGCGAACGCGGCCGAGTGTGTCTTCTTCGCCGCCGTTGCGTGTTTCACCTGCGTCTCGCTCTTCATGAGGCGGTCGGCAGCGTGCAGCACCAGCAGCAGCGCCAGCAGCGCCGCGCAGGACGCAGTCGCCCAGAGCGGCCAGGGCGTCGCTCCCGCCGTCGCCGCCGTCGTCGCCGTCCCCATCGCCGTGCAGATCTTGCAGTGCTCTGAAGAGTCCCGCCACACTGTACACTGGTCCGACTAGAAAAAATACTCAAAATTTCTGAGTAGTCCGTGTAGAATCAGTCTATTTCTGAGAAGTGCATCTGAGTCGAGGCATTGGCCAGCCATTTCCATTTCCATTTGAGCAGCCGCCAAAGAGGACAAGAAGTGGAGGAGGAGCGATGGACGTGCTGAGCTCCAAGGCGATCAGCGAGAAGGACGCGGCGAAGCTGCTGCAGAAGTTCGTGGACGCCAAGGAGAGCGAGGACAACGCGGACCTCATGGTGCGGGCGGCTGCCTTGTTGCTGCTGCTGCTGTTGTTAACTGCGCTGTGCGAGGATGAAGCGACTGACGTGACGTCCACCACGCAGATGAACGACGAGGTCAAGTTCCAGTTGGCGCAGGTGCTCGAGCACCTCGAGGGCAAGAAGAAGAAGTCAGCGACGGCCGCCGCGCTGGCAGCGGACGACGAGGAGTCGGACGACGACGAGTGACGTGCGGCAATAAACTCGCTAACGTTATCCCAGACGCTTGTGTGTGCTTGTGTGGCTCATTGACTGCTTCGTGGTCGCACCGAACGACTGACATCCGGATAAACGAGCACGACGCACCGGATCGCTGCTCGCGTAGAGGCATCGTTCGCGCTCGGCACTCACGCTCGCTCTCGTTGACTGGGGCCGCCGGCAGCAGCCACTCGCTGCTGCTACTCACCCGCTACACATTCGCCCGCGCTTACATGCCCGAGTCACTTGACGCCGATCCTCTACCGCCGCTACAAACCCAGCTTCTGGTGATACAGCACCGCCGCTCGAGAGGCATGGCCGCAGGTGCTTTGCTGCGGCTCGCGATCGCTAGAGATCACTCTCTTTCCATCAAGGCAATCCTGCCAGCTGGTCGTCACACGTCACAGAATTCGACACGCCCTGTGTAACAGGCTCAACAATGTCGAATTTCCTGCCGCTTCTGACTACAAAACGAGTCAGAGCCTGGATGGCTCGATCCACACCGGATGCCAGCCGCCTGCGAGCGGAGAAGCGCGGCGCCGCGTCCCGATCCGCAGGCACTTCGACCATCGGCCGCAGTCCGCAGTACTCGCTCACTCGGCAACTCGCTCCCGACCGCGCGCAGCTGCAAGCCAAGCTCTAAGCTATGCCGACCAGCGCTCTCACGAGTCCCCGACAGGTCGGATATATCGACCACCATCACGACGACGACGATTCTGCGGACGACCCGGCGTGGTACTCGGCGCCGCGCGGCAGCCTGCGCCCGACGCTCCCCGCGAGCATCCTCAAGAAGAGCTCGGCGGCGTCCATGACATCGTCCACCGCCACCGGCGCCTCCAGCAACCCAGACGATGAAGCAGGCGACGACCCAGACGACTACTTCCCGCCTCAGCAGCCGATGCGGCGCTCGATGCAGGTGCCAGTGTCCATGCGCTCGTCGCGCAGCAAGCAGCGCCTCTCGCTGCCGTGCAAGAGCCAGAGCGGCGCGCCGCCGTCGCCGCTGCCGCCGTCGCCGCTGAGCTCGCGCACAGGCAGCTCGGCGCGCGAGTCGCTGTCGTTCGACATGCGGCCGTCGATGGACCTCGGCGGCAGCGCGCTGGATGCCTCCGGCTACCGCGAGAGCATGCAGCGCTACCGCCCGAGCGACCTGAGCACGCAGGACATGAAGCACACGCTGCTGGCGCGCGACAGCCTGGCGGTCGACCCCACCGAGCTCTTCTCAAGCAGCCGCGTGTCGGTGAGCCACTTTGGCGCGCGCCAGAGTGACGACACGCTCCCAGACTTCCTGCGCGCCGCACGCACCGGCAACCTCCTGGTGCTCAGGGCGGCGCTGCAGGACCCGGCGACGGACGTCGCGCAGCGCGAGCCGACCCACGGCCAGACAGCGCTGCACCTCGCCGTGCGCTTCGGCCAGTTCGCGGCCGTGAAGCTGCTGTGCGCTCAGAAGCGCAGCCGCAGGGAGCTGCTCGACAGCCGCGACAACCGGCAGAACACGCCGCTGCACCTCGCGGCCGCCAAGTCGCGCCGCGTCACCAAGTTCCTGCTCGAGCAGGGCGCCGACGTGACGAGCGCGAACGCGCGCGGCCAGACAGCGCTCGGCGTGCACATCCTCACAGCACGGCGCGACGAGCCGCTCGTGGCCGAGATGCTGCTGCAGCACAAGGCGGACCCGAACGCGCCGCTGGACGCGAGCACGCTGCTGCACCGCGCCGTGGAGCTGTCACTATACGAGATCGCGTACCGGCTCGTGCGCCACGGCGCGCGGCTCGACGTCAAGGACGAGCACGACCGGATGGTGTTCGACAAGGTGAACCGCAAGGTGCTGCGGCAGCTCTTCAGCAAGATCGCGTTCCCGCCGGTGTGGGTGCCGGACGCCGAGCGCAAGGCGTGCATGCTGTGCGCGCGCGTGTTCAGCCGCTTCGGGCTCGGCGCCGTGCGGCGGCACCACTGCCGCCACTGCGACCGCCTCTGCTGCGGCCAGTGCTCGCACGTGTCGGTCGAAAGCATCAAGTTCCCCAAGACGTTCGAGGCGACGAGCAAGAAGGCGAAGCTCGCGCGCGTCTGCAAGACGTGCAGTGTTGTGTTCCGAGAGCGCGAGGAACCGGCGGCAACAGAGGGCAAGACGTGGTCCGACGACTTCGTGCAGAAGGTCGTGGGCTGCACGTGGGAGGAGATGGAGGGCCAGCAGCCGCTGAGCTCGTCACGGCGGAGCTCGGTTGTCTGAGCCTGCTGAGAGCTACGAAGGGCTGCGTGTGTGTGTGTAAGATAACGATCCGTGTTCATGCACTCAGTCGAAGCACCCGAAGGAGATGTTGGCCATCGCAACCGTCGGCTTGAGCTTGAGCGTCGCAAGCCGCTCGCGGTACTGGAGCCCGTAGTTGACCTGCTCCTTGACTCGCGGCTGCTGCTGCTCCGGGGGCGTCGGCGGCTTGACCGACAGCTTCTGGCTCGAGTGGCCGAGCATCAGGCGGTGCGCCGCCGCGATCTGCGTCGGCCCGGGCACAGCGAGCGGCCGCTTCTCGCCGCCGGTGAGCCACTTGGCCTTGTCGGTGCCGCTGAAGCCGAAGCAATCTCGACCGCCTGTCAGCTCCTTCTTCTGCGCGCCTCTAAGTGGCGGGAGACCAGCGCCGCCACCACCACCTTCCTCCGGCGACGCCTTGCGATGCTGCAACGGCGCCGAGAAGCGCATCTGCTGCTCGTTCATGTGCTGCTGCGACGCCTCGAGCATCTTGCGGTACTTGCAGTGATCCGGCGACGCTGGCGACGGGTACAGGACGATGTAGTCCACGAGCTCGTCCTCGTCCTGTGGCGGTGACGATTGTCTGGAGACTGCGGTGGTCTCCGGACCACTTGGCGACGCGACTACCTTCGAGACGAAGTCGCTGATGGACTTGCCGTACTTGAGGCGCAGACTGCGGTCCAGCTCCTCCTGCGCGCTGGCGTACTTGGCCACGATCTTGTCGAGGTCTCTGAGGCGACTTGCGTTGAACTCGCGGTAGTACCCCGTCAGGGCGTCGCGCAGGTCGTCGACGCTGAGAACCTGGTACGAGTCGAATGTCTCGAACGAACCGCCATCCTGCTCCGGTTCCTGTTGTTGTTGCTGATGCTGCTTGGCTGCGCGGATGTCGGGGAGCTGGCTATCGTCGCTGCTCTGGTTGTTGTTGCTGCTACCGCCGGTCCCGACTGAGGCAGACGCGCCGTAGAGCCGCGCCTGCGTGGAGCGTGCTTGCTCGGCGTCGTAGCGGTCCTTGTCGTCCGCGGCGATCTTGAGGATGTCGAACGTCTGCGAGATGAGCCGCTCCTTGATGTTCCAGTCGAGTGGCGAGTCGCACCCGAAGCTCGGCAGGTGGTTCACTTCCAGCAGCCACGGCTTGAGGCTCTCGTCCACGAGCACGTCCATCCCCAGGATCGAGAACGACGACGACGGCGACGATGCACTGGAGCCGCCTGTTGCTGTTGTTGCTGCTGCGGTTGTCGCGTCACTCGCAGAGAACGGTCGGGTTGATCCATCTCCAGCTCCAGGAAGCTGGGACGGTCCCCCCGGCGACGCCGAGCAGACTGACTTGCGCAGGTTCTTGGCGAACGTCGAGCGGTACTCCTGCGCGAGCAGCGGCTGCACGGCCAGGATCGACTTGAGGCAGATGTCGCCGATCTTGTCCCAGAGCGCGTCCACGCGCGGCTCGTCGAACGACTCCTTGAGCCACTCGAAGAACCAGCGCAGCGAGCGCTTGCTGCCGCTGCCGTCCGCGGCGGCGTCCTTGTTGAGCTCAAAGTTGTTGGCGTGCTTGTTCACGGCGTAGTTGGTCAGGTGCATGAAGCGCTGCTCCATGTTTTCGGCGTTCGGCGTCACGTAGTCCGCGGTGCACATGCGCACGAGCCCGTCCTTGAAGAGGTACACGCGCAGCGGGCTGCAGGACGTCACGAGCACGTAGATGCGCAGGTCGAACTTCTTCCCGGCGATGAGCAGCGGCCGCGCGATGTACTGCTGCGCCACGAGCACGTCCGTGCGGCTGATCTGGTTCAGGCTACGCGTGAGGAACACACCGCGGCCCTGGCACGAGTGGTCGGGCTTGACGATGAACGTCTTGGCGCTCACGCCGTCGCCGTTAAAGTGCGTCTGGAAGTCGTGCAGGTCGAACGGCAGGATCCACGTGCGCGGACAGAAGTCGTACTCGTCCGGGAAGAGCTTCTTCATGCGCTCGAAGTTGCGCGCGAGCTTGGACTTGCGCGCGAGGTTGGACATACCCGGGAAGTGGTTCACCTTCTGGTACGGCAGCAGGATCTTGAACGTGGGAAGGAAGTCCGGCACGTCGATCCAGTGCACGTTGCACGCGGCGATGCCCGCGCGGTCACTCTCGTCTGTGACGAGGATCCAGCCGCGGTCGCGCGCGATCTTGCGCACCACCTCGTACTTGCAGAGCGTCAGGTTGATGCGCACCTTCCTCTCCTTCTTGCGCGGCCGCCTGCTCGCCTCCATGGTCGCTGTGCTGCGTGTCCTCGTGCGTGCGTTCGTGCGTGGAGGAGTGGGTGGAGTGGTGGTGGTGAACTCGTGACGCGCACGTGCGCTCCACGCGCTAAATTCAGTCCATGAAGCTCTCGTTACCGAGCGTTACTGCTATTTGAAGCACTCAGGTCATCGCTTACAGCGCGCTGCGAATGATGGTCTGGAACTCGGGCTTGAGCGAGGCGCCGCCGACGAGGAAGCCGTCGACGTCCGCGAGCGCGATGAGCTCGGCGCAGTTCTTGGCGCTCACCGAGCCGCCGTAGATGATGCGCACCTTGTCCGCGACGGCACGCGAGACGTTCGCGGCGATCCACTGGCGCAGGTTCTGGTGGGCCTCCTGTGCCTGCGCGGGCGTGGCCACGACGCCCGTGCCGATCGCCCACACGGGCTCGTACGCGACCACGACGCGGTCCCAGTCCTGCTCGCGGATGCGGCTCGCGAGCGCGCGCGTCTGGCGCGTGATGACCTCGAGCGTCTGCCCGGCGTTGCGCTGCTCGAGCGTCTCGCCGATGCAGAAGATCACCTGGAGTCCGAGGTCGAGCGCGCGCTTGGTCTTCTCCGCCACGATCGCGTCCGTCTCGCCGTAGTACGCGCGGCGCTCCGAGTGGCCCGTGAGCGTCCACTTGAGCCCAAAGTCTGTTCATGGCCCATGCATAGCGTTCAGAGTCCTGTCTCCGTGATACATCGACGCGTCACGACGTTCATGTGACGCACCGAGGAGCTGCTCGGCGGCGATCTCGCCCGTGAAGGCGCCGAGCCCCGTGAGGCTCACGTTCTGCGCGCTGACGCTGATGCTCTTAGCCAGAAGGTCACGTGCCAGCTGCAGGTGCAGCGCCGGCGGCGCCACGACCACCTCCACGCGCGCGGCGTCTACGTGCGCGTCGTTGAGCAGCGAGATGAGCTCGCGCACGGACGCCTCCGAGCCGTTCTGTAGGTATCAAGCGATGCAGAGATTGGTATCAAGAGAGATGGTGAGCGCCATTGAGCATCAGAGAGAGAGAGAGAGAGAGAAGGTGAACACGCACGCATTTCCAGTTGCCACCGATGAGGTACTTGCGTCCGCCGCCCGCCATCTTGATACTCGACGAATGACGAATGTGACGTGTGAGCGAGATAGTGCTGCTCTTGTAGAAGATACAAGCCTGCTGCTCTTGTAAAGCAAAGTTCAACGTTGCTGTGTTGACAAAACACATCATCGGCACTCGTCGACGACAAGTTCGTGGCAAAAGATGTCCTCGATCCTCGATCCTCGATCCTCGTCCTCGATCCTCGGTTGTGAGCGCGTGAGAAGATCTCCGCAACCTCAGTCGCTGATGTCGATGACTTCGGGCTCAACCAGTCTTCGCTTCCTGGATTTCGACGCTTTCGTCGGCTTCCGGAGAGGCTCGTCATCGACTTCGTCGTTGCCGTCGTCGTTCTCAGCGTTGTCGAATTCGTCGGTAGACGGCCTTAGCTGCTTCATCAACGCACGAACTTGGCCATTCTCGAGACGCCGATATGACGGACCGATCGCAAAGTAGCAGATCGTGTTGTACGCCGTGTAGCTGATCTCGGGCTGAAGAACGTTCCTGAGCTCAATCAACAACATCATTAGGGGGCAATTTCAAAGAGCAACGGCAGGATACTTGCAAGACCTGCACGCCAACGCACTTGATCAGGAGGTGGATGATGAGGCGGTCGCACTGGTCGCGCGAGATCGTCAGCAGCGGCGGCTCCAAGTGCCCCCACTCTTGAGAAAACTTCTTCGTCTTCAGCTCGTCCACAAGCTGCTTCATCGTCAGTCGTCTCTCCCTGCGGCCACGCACGACAACCAATTTCGTCAACCAAACCTACGAAGTTGAGTTCTCAACGTGGTTCAAGGGTGTCGTCCGCACATGCGCTTCGCTTCGATGATGATGCTCGCGATCGCCTTCGCGTGCTCCGAGTAGTCGACTTCCACGAGCTCGCTGCCTCCCTGCTTGCAGTTATCGCACGTCTTCTGGCACATCTCGGTCGGGTCGAAGCTCTCTCTGGAAGGCGAGACACAGGTTTATCATGCCGGACCCGCCCTTCCGTTCCACTGCGCGAGACCTTTGCACACGAAACGTACTCGAAGTACTTGGCCATAATCCCATGTCTGCATCGCTCCTGGTCCTCGCCGTACTCGATCATCAGCCGCAGATTCCGCATCCCGCCGGTCTCAGCGTGCACGATGTTGCACACGCGGATCACATCGGAAGCTCGGTACATGAGCACACACCGAGCCGGCTCGCCGTCTCGACCTGCGCGTCCCGATTCCTGGTAGTACCCTTCCATCGACTACAGTTACAAGCAAGCACCCGAAGCGTAGGAATCAGTGAGGTAGCATCGCCGACAACTTCGAGAGTCTACTTTCGCAAGAGCAGCGCACCTTCGACAATGTGTAGTGGATGACGAAGCGCACATCCGGCTTGTTGATGCCCAAACCGAACGCGATCGTCGCGACAACAACCTGGAGACGGTTGTGCACCCACGCGTGATGGGTCTGCTGCTTGTTGTCCATGTACGCATGGTAGCCGGCGGCGCGGACGCCATTCTTCTGGAGCTCGCTCGTCACCTGCTCGGTTTCTTTGCGCGTCAAGCAGTAGACGATGCCAGTGTCGCTCGGCGAGAACGACTTGACCAACGACACAAGAGCGTCCATCGCCGTCTCTTCTCGAGCAGGCTTCGCCATTACCTGCAGCAACCAACAAGCACCAGACCGTGTCAGGCACATGGATCAGTTCAGACAGCAGCAGCAGCAGCTCGCATGCACCTCGTAGAACAAGTTCTTCCGGAAAAACGACGTGCGGAAGAAGACGCAGCGCTGGATCTCCAGGATGGACTTGACGTCCGACACCAGGTGCGGCGTCGCTGTCGCGGTGAGTGCTAGGATGGGTACAGTCGGGAACTGCCGCTTCAAGATGCCGAGCTTCGAGTAGTCCTACGCAACGCCATACAAGTGTCTGTCAGCAGCTTGCACTGCGCACCATTCGCTTGCCTCACTAAGCGGAAGACGTACGCCTCGGAAGTCGTGGCCCCACTGGCTGCAGCAGTGCGCCTCGTCGATGACGAACCGCAGCAGTCGGCCGTTCTGGTATGCCTTCTCAAGCCGCGACATGAGCAGCTTGCTCTTGATGATCTTCTCCGGCGTCACGAGCAGGATCTTGATCTTGCTATGTGGATCGAGCAGCTCCTTGTGGATCGCCGACGCCTCCTGCCGCGACTGCTCGCCGCACATCTGGCGCGCAGCGCCGTCACCGGCGATCGCATCGAAGAGCATCACCTGATGTTTGAGCGTCGTTAGTGCATGCCAACCACCAGTGCTTCTAGCACCAGAAGATTGCCGCAGCGTCGCACCTGGTCCTGGATGAGCGAGATCAGCGGCGAGACGACGACCGTGAACCCCTCTCCCTGCACACCATAACATGAGCTTCTTCTCACTGATACCTTTGTACTAAACGTGCAACCTGCCAGCTCGCACCTCTTGCACCAGCGCCGGTAGCTGGTAGCAGAGGCTCTTGCCGCCGCCGGAGCGCATGATGACGAACGCGTCGCGCTTGGCGAGCGTCGCGTTGATCACCTCCTCCTGCACAGAGCGGAACGCCGCCAAGCGGAACTGCACTTCACAAGATGAGTCGCTGCCACAACTTCATATGCAACAGCAGCAATCACATAGACAGAGCGCACGCGGTCACGCAGCAGCTCGCGCACGCGCGGCGTCCACGCGCTCGGCGCCGCCCAGTCGATCGGTGGCTCGTTCTTGGTATCCACCGCCGCCACCTCACTGCCGTCCACGTAGAGCAGCTGCTGCAGCTCGCGCCGGCGCTCCTGCAGCGCGCTCTGACGTGCGAAAAGCTGCTCCAGCTCCTGCGCCACGCTCTCCAGCTCCTGCTCCACGAGCACGAGCTCCGCCTCGTCGTCCGCCATGCCAATCAAGAGTGATTGTCATGTAGGTGCAAGTACCGGTTAAAAAATAAATATAGTCAAACCAAAAGGCTGTTTGTGTATTTACACAAAGAAGGAGAGCAGAATGGAAAGCAATCCAAGTTGAAGTCAAAAGTGTCCACGTGAGCACTCTGGAACCTGCTTAGCACACGCGCAGCTCGGCGTCCTGGTAGCCGTACTTGGCCTTGTACTTGTCAAAGACGCGCACAAGCTCGGCGACGTACTGCGCGTGCACCTTGTCGACGTCTTCAGGAGTCGGGTGCTCGATCTTCTCCACGACGATGGGCTTGCCGAACACCTGGCTGAGCGTCACGCCGTCGTGCGGACGCAGCGGGTTCCAGAGCGACGCGCCGTAGCCCACGAGCAGCGCCACCGACAGTTTCTTGGCGATCAAGCGGCGCAGCGCCAGCAGGAATCTGTCGTGCAAGATTATAATGTAGTAGCGCCACGCGGACGCACACATGTAGCGTCAGACACCACTGATGATCGCGGCGAGCAGCAGCAACCTCGACCCGCTAGCTGTAGTAGCGCACCCCGAGTGCGTGTACAGATCCGTCTCGCCGAAGTTGTAGCCGGGGACGATCGGCGTGCCGTGCTTGAGCGCCAGGCGGATGTGCCCCTTGCGCTTCTTTACGTACACCATGTGGTCGCCGCGCTGCGAGAGCATCTGCTCCATGATGCCGCCCACGAGGATCACGAGGCTCTTGCCGCTGCGCAGCACCTTCTCGGCCACGCGGCGGTCCGCGTTGACGCACCCGAGCCACAACAGGTACTCGCGGAAGACCGGGATGCGGAAGATCACGGACGCGCCGAGGTGGTGGCGCGTGGCCATTGGCGAGCGGTCATGGAAGGCTGCGGCAGCACGAGAAGCGAGAGTCCGCTCGTCAGCAATCGCAGTGTGAGAGATGATGCCATCAAGGTTCTCGTGACGTACACGGCGTGGAGGACCCCTGCATGAGGTTCGCGTGGTGCGCAGACATGAGCCCGTGCGGGTGCGAGCAGAAGATGTAGCGCTTCGCCGGGTCCACGGGCTCGTCGTACTCGAGCGTCATGGGAATGTGGCCGAGGCGCGCGCTCGCGAACCGCGCGAACGCCGGCCAGTAGCGCGCGCCCGTGTACTCGGCGCCGTCCACGTACGAGGGGAGGTACAGCGCCACGAGCACCGCGAGCACCGAGCGAGTTGCGCTCACATCGAGCGCCACGCACGCCGCGAGCACCGCTGTCGCGAGCGCCACTGCCGTCACCCACGTCAGGTTCGCCATCGTGATCACTAAAGCGAATTTGACTAGCATCGCTCAGATTTATCAGATTGGGATCAGACTCAGCCTTTTTGATTGACACAATGTGTCAATTGGACACGCAAGCGGCGCGAAATTCAAGCTTGCGCGTCACTGCGAGCAGCTCACTCCAGAATCGACCGTGTCACACGCAAGTTGCCCTCCCGCCTCTCGCCCGTCGATCGCCTCCCTCGCCATCGCTGACATGATGAGCAACGTCGCCGCCAAGTCACTCAAGATCATGTTCCTCGGCGCGCCGGGTGCCGGGAAGGGCACGTACGCGTCGCGCATCGCGCCGATGCTCGCGATCCCGACAATATCCACGGGCGACCTCGTACGCCACGAGATCAAGACCGGCACGAGCCTCGGCGCGCAGATCAAGGTGCGCGTGGCACTGAACAGCGTGGAGCTTGAGGTTGAGCGGAGGAAGACGCTGACGTGGGAGAGTCGGGTGCTTGCAGGCATACAATGACCGTGGAGCGCTGGTGCCGGACCAGATCATCCTCGACATGGTGCGTGCATATGAGAGTGAGTATGCACGGTTACTGGGAGGAGGAGCACGTGACTGACGAACACGTGTGTGTGCGTGTGGCGCAGGTGGAGAAGCGCCTGACGCTCGACGACGCGCAGCGTGGTTTCATCCTGGTGCGTTCTGTTAAAGGTGGTGGCGGCTGTGTGGAGCGCACTGTTCGTGTGGCACGAGCTCCTCACTGATATACTGCACTGCGCGCGATCTGCAGGACGGCTTCCCGCGCAACGTGCCGCAGGCGGAGGAGTTCCAGAAGGTGCGTTCGCGTTCGCCGTCGCGTCGAACGCTCCACGCGCATCGCTGCGGTCAGCATCGCGCGAGTCATTCCTGCTGACGCTTGTCTGCGGCGTTGATGCAGGTGGCGAAGCTGGATCTCGTAGTGAACATTGACCTGCCGCAGTGGATTCTCGCGGAGAAGATCAGCGGCCGCCGGTGCGTCGTCGTTGGCTCGCTGATTGACCGAATGCAGTCGGTGGGGAGAGCTCTGACATGGGCTACTGCGTTCGCATCTTCAGTGTCTGCACAAGCTGTGGCTCGGGCTTCAACGTCGCGCACATCGACCACGGCGAGTACAACATGCCGCCGCTGCTTCCGAAAGTGGCGGGTGTGTGCGACAACTGCGGCACCGCCTCGCTCGTGCAGCGTCCGGACGATACCGCCGAGGTCGTCAAGCAGCGGTGCGAGGCACATGGCAAACCAACCACCTGCTTGAGCATTGGGTGCGAGAGAAGAACTGACGTGGTGATGCGTGGTGATGCATGCAGGCTCGAGGTGTACAACGATGAGACTGCGCCGCTCATCGACTTCTACGCCGCCACCGGCGTGCTGCGGACGTTCGAGGTGAAGCGGGGACTCGCGGACCTTGACCAGCTCGTCGACCTCATCAACGCGGAGCTCGGGGCATAGAGGCGGCGTCTCCCGCGTGCATGCGCACTCACCATGCGCCCGACAGTTTTGAGTGCTCGAACGCACTGCAACATGTACACATCTGAGCCTCGACGACGCCACGTCCATCACTCTATGCGCTTTCATTCAACTCCTGCTCGATAGTCTCTCTCTCTCTCTCTCTCTCTCTCTC
>JAASGU010000261.1:0-27238 GCA_023334365.1 Globisporangium acanthophoron
TCGGCAATGATCACCGTGAGTTTACATGCAGTGCAGTGCGCCTTGGATGTCTAGCGAGGTGGCAGTAGCCAGCACCTACGGTTCTTCTCATCTTCTGTATACATGCTGTGAGCGTTGCGTGCCATGGAATCGACGCTGTCTGCTTGTGGTTGATGGAGCGAGTCCATGTTGTTACTCGCTTGAGGATGTCAGGTATCGAGCGGCGAACGAGTTTGTCGGAGAGTGGTGTTGTGGTTTCTAATGGCAGTACATTTGTACATCGATCACCAACGAACGCTGCGAACGAACCGAGTCGACAGAAGCTGACAGTTGTGTCCTCCCCATGTTGTACGATCTCTCATGGTGGTTTTCAAGCCGATCTTTCACATGCTTCATGATCAGACTGTGAAGTTGCGCGAATGTGTCTGTAGAGTGGGCCACACGAATGAAATGTACCGTGTTTTCTTGATTTTATCACTATCATTTTCAAAGAGTGATGGCATTTTGTTATAAGCGACCTCCTCATCATTCCCCACGTAACATAAAGAGCTCAACTCAAGCTCAAGGCAAGCTCAGCAGATACCGCAGTAACGATGCTCGTTAAGTACCCGATCATGGGGCTCTCGTTCGCCCGCGGGCGCTTCGCCATCTGTGGCGGCGGCGGGTCCCTCAAGAGCGGCATCAAGAACACAGTGGTGCGGGCTCTCCCCCCTCCCAATATCGCCACGTCATTGAGCTCAACACCGCGTGGTATGTGTGCAGGACATCTATCGCCTGAGCGCGGACGACCCGAGCGGCTTCGTGAAGGAGCGAACGGCCGAGACCGGGCTGGAGCTTGCGTCCGGCGTCGCATTCTCCCATAACGTACGTGAGGGGATATCGTGAGTGAAGGTGGCGAGCGAGCGCCATGTGAGGCTCGGACTCAGATGATCGTGTCTGTAGGGACTGCTGATCGCGGTGGCGGTGAATGCCGCGTGCTGGGTGTACGAGCTGGAGGCGGCGGGCGACGGCATGCGGCTGCTCGTCAAGTTCCGCACGGACTTTGCGGCGGAGGAGAGCTCACAGGTGCGGCGCTCTGCGTTTGAAGATACCATCGATCATTGTGTTGGGCTCACGTGCTCAACTTCTGCTCGCCAGTCATGCGCATGGTTCGTGGGCGACTCAACGATTCTCACGGGCGGAGAGGACGGCGTCGTGCGCGTGTGGAGACTCAACCGCGACCCGACGAGCGAGCAAAAGAAGAGCGGCACGAGCGCAGCACTGGACTGCTCAGAGGCGAGTGGTTCGACGGAACCGCCGACTGCTCCACACGTGGGCGACAAGGTCGTGGATGCGGAGAGCCACACGCTCGTGACGCTCGAGCGCGAGTACCGCGGCCACACAAAGCGCATCCGCGCGGTGCACGTGGACCCGTCGCACCGCAACCTCGTCGTGTCGAGCTGCGAGGACCAGACGTGCCATATCTGGCGGCTCACGGAGAACGCGGCGCTGTTCAGATTCTCGAAGGACGACGCGCTTGACACGGCGCTGCAGATGCTGCGCATGAAGCCGCTCACTGGTCCGCGCAAGCACCAGTTCCGCTGCGCGCGCTTCGCGAACAGCGGCCGCAATCTCTACACGGTGCTCACTCCTGCGCGCGGCGACTCGATCCTGGTCAAGTGGAAGCCAGAGACGCTCGCGCAGACACACGACGACGAGTGGCGCTGGGTGGTCGAGGCCGCTGCTGTCGCGGGCGACAAGCCCGTGGCGAGTCTGTGCGTGAGCGACGACGACGACTTTGTGTGCACGGCGGCGGTGTCCGGCGACGTCCGGGTGTTCCGCACAAGCACGCTGCAACCGTACCAGAAGGTGTCGAGCGAGCAGCACACGTTCGCGATCACGGGCATGAGCTTCGCGCTGAGCGAGGACAAGAACTCCAAGGTGTTCCACCTCGTGAGCGGCGGCGCTGACAAGAACCTGCTGCGCCACGACATCCCGTTCACCGGCGGCGAGGTCGTGCCTGGCTCGCAGAAGGTCGCAGCGGGTGTGAAGGGCCTCGTGAGCGGCGTCGTGCGGCTGGCGCTGAACGCGTTCATGGCGGCCACGCTGCTGTTCATCCTTCTGCTATTTATCCACGCGAAGGAGGCGCTGCTGCGCGAGTCCCCGTTCGACGGCTTCGAGGTGCGTGTTGTTGCCGTGGTGGTGGTGCTGGAGTGGACTAGAGGTGTTGTCACCAAACTCATGACGATTCTCCTGTGGGACGCGATCTGCAGGACGTGGTGAAGCTGCAGTTCGACTCGCCGAATGCGCTCGCTGCTCTCGGCGCGACGGCGCTGAGTGTTGTGGCGACGTGGGTGCTGTCCAAGAGCTCGAGCGTGCGCACGCTGTTCTTCTGGAACGGCGTGATGTGCCTGGTGTCGGGGCTCACGTCGTTCTACGTGGCGGTGACGCCGAGCCTGGAGCTGAGCTGGGAGACGGGCGACGTTGTGTTCGACGAGCTGCTCGGTACGTCGCTTGACTTATTGCGTGCGCATGTGGTGATACAGCAGATCTCTCACTCTTGTGTGACGCAGATTACAAGATCTCGATCCTGCTCGGCGCGGGCTCGATCGTGTTTTTCTTCCTGCACTCGGCGCTGCAGCTGCTGACCGCTTAGACGCCCGAATAGACAGCACTCGCGTGAGGGAAGCAGCGACTCGGAGCAGGAAGGCAGGCATGAGCTTCGAGCGTCAGTCGACCGCTCTGCAGGACAAATGACGACGATAACCACCACCATATAGCTCGATCTGGTGTTTCCATCTTCACACCTTGCGACCTCCCGAGAAAGGCGGGGAGAAACCGTGTCTGCCTGCGTACTCACACGACCATGCATGCCGACGACAGCTCTGCACCCACGCTCGCGTCCACGCGTTCGACATCGCCACACTCGCGATTTGCTCCATCGACCACCAAATCCAAAGATCGGTGTCGTAAACTGAACCAAAGCATTTCAAGTCAGCACGGACCCCATCCTTCCGATAGTGTGAAAATCAAGGGAGTCAGTGAAATCCACGCTGACTACCTGCATGACGTGTTGCCATCCGGTCTGGCGGAATTGCTCTCTAGCTCTCTTGCCCTTGTTCATTTCTCGCATTCGCGAATTTGCCCACGCGACAAGCAAGTCACTCGCTCGACTCGTAAGGTATGCGCGTGCTGCTGGTGGTGACTGCAGCAGCGGCGGCTGCGCTGGCGACGCCCACATCGGCGCTTCAGTTCTCTGACCTGCAGCCGGCCGAGACAAGCGCGCCGCCCACGGCCATCGGCATCCCCGTATCCATCACGCGCGGCCCCATCGATGAAGTCAGCATCAACGAAGACGACGATGGCGACGACGACGACGATGGCAGTGAGGCCGACAATGACAACGACGACGATGACAGCGTGGCCGCTGACGCGGACTCTGGAACCAGCGTGGGCGCCTTTACACTCGAAGCCGCCAAGGCGCTCGCGACGTCAGCGACCTCGAACACCTCGACCAAGTGGGAAGTGAGCGAGGCCGCGGCCAAGCAGGCGACCGCCGGCGGCTTCGTCACGGGCAACTGGAGCTCGCTGGACGCGCGCGACTATCGCATCACCAAGTGCGCGCCGCAGGTGTGGAACGTGACGAAGAGCAAGGTGACGTCACTCTGGCTGCGCTTCTCAGCGATCGCAGCTGCGGGCGACCAGGTGGTGGTCTCGGCTCCCGACGGCTCGAGCGCACAGGTGTTTAACGACGCGCCGAACGGCGTGACGACCGAGCCGATCGCGGGCAAGACGCTGCGCGTCGAGTTCAAGCCGGCAGCGAACGGCAAGAGCGGCTGCGCGGTCTCGGGCGTGCTGCCGACCATGACGGTGGACGCTGTGGGTTTCCAGTGGTCCAAGGAGATGCTCGCGACGAAGGAGACGATCTGCGGCGCCAAGGACACGATGAAGAACGCTGTGTGCGCCAACAACAACGGCAACGCCGCCATGTACGCCAAGGCGCGCGCCGTCGTGCGCACGGAGCGCACGCGCGAAGACGGCGCGCTCGTGACCTGCACGGCGTGGCTGTGGGGGAACAAAGGCCACCTGCTTAGCAACCACCATTGCTTCAGTAGCCAGGCCATGGTGGACAAGTCGCGCTTCCAGTTCCTCGTCGAGACGCCGGCGTGCGACGGCACGTGTGTCCCCGGAGCGTGTCCCGTGGCGCAGGTGGTCGCGGGTGCCGGCAACGTCAAGTTCATCAAGTCGGACGCAAATCTCGACTACGCAGTGCTCCAGATCACGACGAACGCGCAGGAGTATGTGAGCAAGTACGGGTACCTCAAGGTCCGCTTCGGCGCCCCCACCAAGGGCGAGGCGATCTACATCCCGCAGCACCCGTACGGCGGCCCGAAGAAGATCGCGATGACCGACGATGACGGCGACGCCGTCGCGGCCACCATCAAGGACACCAACTACGTTATCAAGATGAGTGGCCAGACATACTCGAACCTGATCGGGTACGCGGCCGACACTGCGGGCGGCAGCTCCGGCTCACCCGTGATCGCCGTCAAGGACCAGGTCGTCGTCGGACTGCACCGCATCGGCGACTGCAACAACGCGGGGACGGCATCCAACATCCTTGCAGCTCCACTGATGCAGGTGTCGTCCGACAACGACGGCTTCGCTTAGTGACGGACACCAGGATAGCTCTTGGCTGGCTGAAAGAAAACTGAGAGGCTGCTGCTGCTACACTCCTAGCTGCCGTATTGCATAGGAGAAGAGCAGCAGCAAGAGCCTCCCTCCCGTCGCGATCTTAGAGCAGACGACGGCAGATGATGGAGCAGAGCGAAGCTTCATACTCCTTAGTGTTTCGATGGTGTGAACCGGAATGAGAATGAACCGAAGTTGACGTGCCTTCCGTTGTGCTTTGTGAGCAAGTGAGAACACATCGTGCACTTGGTCGATCGTACTTTTACATATACAAACTTCTGTCGTCGGCAACGTGCTTCTTCGATTCAACCTCCTACAGCTGAAGCTGGCAGTCGAGGAGCGACTGAGGTGTTTTGGTAATCAACTCATGAGAAGTCGAGCTTCTGAGTGCGAGCGGAAGCCTAGAAGTACACGGCGAACACCTGGAGCTGTCAGAGTCAGTAGGACTGAAGGCAGCGGAGTTGCAAATCGTACCTTGTGGTCGTAGTATGCGAACCCATCTCACTCAATCACTGTCGCTAATGGAGGGTTCGACAAGATGTTGCTGCAGGCACACACATGAGCACGGGCAATGAACGATGAAAGGACAAAGTGAAGACGCCTTTCAACAGCGAGCAATGTGCAGCTTCGAGACGGGACTTTATCTTCACACTGACTGTGGAGATGGCGCAGGCAAGTAACTCGGCCGAAGGTCCGACTGAGATTAATTATGCAGCATTGTCGCCCACACTGGTGCTGTTGAGTGGCGGGAGGTTAACTGGCGGCGGAAGAAAGCTCGTGCGACTCACGTTGAGCGCGAAAGTCATTTCGTGTCTGGATATCGTCGTTGTCGGTGCGATCGCTAGTGTTGAGTCCACTGGTGTTGATCCTGTCGTCGTCGCATTCATCTTCATTGGCTCTTTCATTGTTGTGGTCCCACTACATTTCTCTCAGCCACACGTCGTACAACCACACGGCGCCTCTGCTGCATGAGCTTCTGTTTCGAGTTGGCTTTCTTGCGGCGAAAGTCACCCAGGTCACCGTTGAGCTAGATGATGCGTGGGTCGATGCAGACTTTGCTCGAGTACTCGGAGAATAGACCGCACTCGAGTGGTTTTGGGGTGAAAGTGTCTGCAACTCGCGACGGGCTGCGTGCACGCGTGTCACGGCATCACAAGACTTACATTGACTTCGGGTTGGAAGTTCTCACCACAGCCGACCGATTCAATCTTGAGTACAACATCCATTTCAATCATGATGCAGCTCCAGTTTTCGATTATCTTTCTTGCAATCCCCGAACGAAGAACCGAACATGTTGTCTAATTCGAACAAGATTCTGTCTGAAGTTCATGAAACATTCGTACGACTCGCTTCGGATTTGAGGCGCTGGTAGGAGGAGAAACGTGGAGATCCAGTTTCCGACAGTTTGATCAGGACGAATAGTCAACAGATCACGTTCGTTGTCAGGAGGAGAAGCAACCATGATGTATAATGGTTGAATCGTCGACAAACAAGACGAGGTCGTACAGTCTGGATAATCAGGAATAGGAATCCAGGAGTAGAAAGGAGTTCTGCCTACAGGAAACCTGAGATTCCAGGTTCATTTCAGGTTCGCACGACGACGGATTGCTGCTAACGAGTTTGGTGGTGTACAGGATCGTGATGAATCAACACAAACTCTTGAGACGAACATGGAGAGCCAACACCACACATTACTATTGAACGACCAAAACTGTGACGATACTGACCGACAGAGCCCACGGCACAGTCGTGCAGTGTTTCCAGTTTCCAGTTGCTGTGCTGATCTGCACCATGCTGGAGAAGTCACAAGCTGGTGTCCACACAGACATCTCAGAGCGCGAGTGGATTCTTTGGCTCAAAATGCACAGACAAGTATGAACCTTCCTAACTCGTTCAATACGTCATACTATTCCTATACCAGATAGCATAAGATCATAAATGAAAGAGTCAAAGCAGATACAAATGAGACTGTTTGGAGTGACATATCTACTAATGAATTACTCAGACAGGATGCCATCTTCGAACTGAATATCTGAGACTGTCCTCGAAACTCAAATCAAATCGCTGCTTAAGGCCAAGCAGCTCATTCCCTGACGTGCTCCGCGTCGCGCACGCAGACATCAGACGGGCACTCTCTACTCCCTCACCATGGTCCGCTTGCTCTCGGCGGCGGTCACAGCGGCGCTGGCGTTGCTAACAGCGCAGACGACGGCTGCGCGCATCCACATCCACGCCCGCGCGACGACGCCAAGCCCAAGCCCCAGTGTGAGCGCCACCTCGGCCTCTTCCAGCGCTTCGCCGCTCGGCGGGCAGGTGGTCGGCAGCTCCGTCGCGATCTCGAACGCCACGCTCACGAGCTGCGCTGAAACGCGCTGGACGTTCTCGCAGCCGGACGCGCCGTTCGTGAGCGTCCACTTCGCGCGCTTCCACATCCTCGAGGGCGACGTCGTGACGATCGCCACGGCCGACGGCGCCACGTCCAAGCGCGTCACGGCGCCCAGCGGCGGCGCCACGGCGTTCTCGTCACCGCGCGTGCCTGGTCCCACAGCTGTGGTCTCGTTCACGCCCAAGGGCTGTCTTGCCGCGAACCCGCTGCCGCGCGAGTTCAAGCTCGAGGTCGACGCGTTCGAGTACCTGTACAAGACGTCGTACTCGACCGTCGGGGAGGCGCGCGAAATCTGCGGCGCCGCAAATCAGAACAAGGCGGCGGTGTGCTTCAAGAAGGCCGCGAACGTCTCGAGCAAGGTGTACACGAAGGCGCGCGCGGTGGCGCGGCTGCTCAAGAGCGCCGTCGGCGGGCTGCAGAGCGCGTGCACGGGCTTCCTGCTCGGCAGCGAGGGCCACCTCATGACCAACCAGCACTGCATCAAGAACGCCGCGGAGGCGAACGCGACGACGTTCGAGTTCATGGTGCAGTCCCCGACGTGCAGCAGCGCGACGTGTGCGCAGCTTGGCGAGTGCGCGGACCAGGGCAAGGTCGCGAGCATGGGATCGGACTTTGTGTTCGCGAGCGAGAAGTATGACTACGCGGTCGTCAAGCTGCGCTGCAAGCCGTGCCTTGTGAACGGCAAGTACGGGTACCTGAGCCTTCGCAGGAAGGAGCCGGCCAAGGGCGAGCCGATCTACGTGGTGCAGCACCCGAACGGCGGCGGTAAGCAGATCACGATGCAGCAGGACGTCGACAAGGACGACGAGGACGATGACGAGGAAGCCGGCGGCACCACCAGCAGCAGCAAGAAGGGCGGCGTGGAGCAGGCGGTGGTCGCCAAGGTGAACGACGAGAACGCGTACGGTGACTTCTGGACGAGCTACTACGCCGACACGGAGGGCGGGTCGTCCGGCTCGCCCGTCATCAGCCTGAACGACCACGCCGTGCTGGCGCTGCACGCGAACGGCGCGTGCAAAAACTCGGGCGCGCCGTCGCACCTCATCATCGCCGACCTCCAGAAGAACAAGGTCGCGCTCCCGAGCGATGCGTTCGCATAGCGCGGGTGTTCTTTCGATGGGTGGTGGGTGAGGGGTAGCGTAGCCTAACACAGCGTCATCATAGGATCGATCGCCTAGCTACCGCTTGAACAGCCTGGTGAAGAAGTTGCTACCGCCTGGTGTCTTGTGATGGTTGCTCCTCTTGTGCGTTGTTGCTGTCGCGTGCACCTGCTGCACGAGCTGCTCGCGCTCCTTCTCCTTGGCGCGAAGGCGGATGACCTGGCGGAAGGCTTCTCGCGCGCGCTTGGAGCGCCACGCGCACTGCAGCCGCACGACGCTCTCGAGCTTCTTGGCGGCGTCTTTGAGCGCCTTGGCGTCCTGGAACTCCTGCTTGCGCTTCGCGATCACGCGGGCGCGAGTCTCTGGATCCGAGAATGTGCGCTGCGGCTCGCGGCGAAGCACTCGCTTCGTCGCCTGGTCCTCATACAGATACTCGAGCAGTTCGTCTTCGTCTTCGTCCGCAGCAAGCGGAGCAGCAACAGGCGTAGGAGCCACTGTGGCGCTCTGGTTGCTGAACCCGACAGTGTTGTCCTGACGAGTTGCTCGCAATCGCCGGCGGCGTTTGCGCTCCGCCTCGAGCTGCACGCGCTCCTCTTCGTCCTCGTCCAGCATGTCGAACTCTGCAGACGCGTTGTTGCTGCTCAGATCCACACAAACTTCGTCAGCACCGCCGTCTAAAGCGTCGCTGTCGTCCTTGACCTTCCCGAACACGAACGTCCGCTTCACCCTCCTCTCGCGCTTCTTCTTGAGCCGAATGCGGATGCGCTTCCACCGATCGCTCAGCTTCCCGAGCGGCACGCGCTCGAGAACTCCCGTGCCGTCCAGTACCACGTCCACGAGTCCAAAGCGGTCGTCCGGGACAGCGACGATGATGCCGGTGTTCACAACCGCGTCGCTCTTGAGCGGGTGCACCTTGACGTAGAGCCCATGCTTGCGAGTGGAGATCTCGGAACCGCCATTCATGTCCTTGAGCTGCGAGAGCTTTCGCGGCAGGAAGCGCTTCATCGCGCCGTCCGTGGAGAACCCGGCGCACTCCTCGTCTTGGCGACAGACTTCCATCATCTCCTCGATCGTCATAGTCTCCGCAGGCAGCCGGCGGTAGTTGCCCGTGGGGAAGTCCTTCTTCGGGTAGAACTGGAACGAGATTCCGCACTTGTACGCCACGCTCGGCGCGACGAGGACCTCGCGGCCGACGACACACCACTCAGGCACACTCACAGCGCGGTGGAAGAGGTAGTGGAAGTAGTTGCGCTGGATCACGACCGCCGCCGCGCGGCGCTGCTTTGTGAGCGCTTTGTAGACCCGATAGCCGCGCGCGCACCGCCACGCACTCTGGATCAGCACGCTGGCGTCGTATCGCGCTTGCGCTGTAATCAGGAATCTCCAGCGGACTTCGTCCTGCTGCATCAAGTAGCTCTCAGCCCGCCGCAGACCCAGCAGCTCGGCGTCCGACAGCTTAGTTGGTACCAGGAGCATGCCTGGGAGCACCCAGTGTTTCTGCGAGTCGAGGAACACGGGCGTGCCGTCCATGATCGCGTGTGTGCGCGTGGTCACGTGTGACTCGGAGAGTTTGGCAATGAACCGAGTCCGTGTCGACAGTTCGTCTGCTAGCTGAGCGTGCGCGGTCTGCAGGCGCTCGAGCCTTGCGTGCATGTCACTCTGCTCGCACTTGAGGTGGTCGATGCGCCGCATGAGCTCGTAGTTCGTCTTGAAGAAGAGCGAGAGAGTGCTCGTGTGGGCTGCTTTAGGCGGCGAACTCTGTGAATGCGCAGGAGCGTCTGACTCCGAGCTGGCTGCGGCCTGTTCGTCCCGTAGGAACGCGATGAGCCAGACCGCGGCGTCATCGCTGCTTGGCTTTGCGATCTGCAGGCTCACGAGCGCTCGCGTCACTCCTTCCATGACGCTGAAGTAGTACGTGTCGAGGTCTCGCTGGGGAAGGAGGAACTCCTGTAGCCATGCCGTCACGTCTCGATGAGGTTCATGAGTGTTCTCTGCTTCAGTCCTCGCTGCCATCTCGTTGATGTCGACAGGATCCGCACTTCCTGCATCTCTGTCGTCGTCATCTGTAGGGAACGCGAGAGCGCTTGTGTCGATACTCCAGTTGTCTTGCACAGAACGTGGCTCAGATCGTAGGAAGTCGAGGTCGTCGTCCGACAGTCTGGACTCGTCCTGCTGAAGCGCGAGCTCCTGCTCTAAAATCACGATAGCCCGGATGAGCTGCTTGCTGCTCAGCTCGTCCGCCTGTGAGCAAACACGGCGACGATGTAAGAGCGTAAGTACACCGATCACCACGACACCTACTGCACGGACTTGCGTACCTTCGTATCCCGCAGCGCGTTCTCGATCACGCGGCGTTTCTTGTGCATCTCTAGCAGCAGCAGCGTCACGGCATCGGACTCCACGCGCAGCACCAGCTTGCACTGCAGCCACAAGTGTCCGGATCATCCTCACCAAGCAGGGGCAGTGACGTTGCAGTCATCAGCAGCCGTACCGACTGCCGGAGGCGCTCTGCGAGCCACGGGAACGGAGCGAGCGGCCTCGTGACGAGCAGCTCGCCCAGCGCCGTCGAGAGGTGCTGCAGCAGGGTCGAGAGCGCAGGTTGCTGCAGATAAGCGGTGGAGTTGGGGCGTTCGGCAGTGTCTCGGATCCGAGGACGCGTCTCATTTACCCAGCGCTGCTTCCTGCGCAACACACGCCGGCGGGTCGAGCGACGGTCCATCGTCGCCCTCGATTTCGCGCGGGCAGTCGCGACGAGAGGTTGTGATGCCCCGACCACTGGCCGATACAAGACGCAAGAGTGTGGTCTGTGAAGCTGAAGAACGGCATCTCAGGTGATGGCACATCCATTGGACTGTGATACATGACCACCTCTCTGGTACATTCACTGTCACACACGTCGTCACTGCTGCGGTGGTTCGTCCCGGCTGCTACCTTCTGTGACCTCCCCACCACTCAGTAGAACTCGGCCAGGTCCTTGCCCTGCTTCTTGAGATCGTCGGCGATCGCCTTGGCGTTCAGCCCGCTGTTCGAGCCCACAGACGTGCACCCGCCACAACGGTGCACCGCAACCACTGTGTAATCCTTCGCGCTGATCACCGGCGCGCCAGAGGAGCCGCCCACGGTGTCCGCCATGTACGCCACCTGGTCGGCAACGTTGCCGCTGCACGCGGTCTTAGCCTGGCCGACCTGCGCCGTAATCGCCGCGTTGTCGTTCTTGGCCGACACGCGCTTCGCGTACGCGTTCGGATGGTGCGGGATGAAGAGCTCCTCGCCGTTCGTGGCGCCGGCGGCGCGCAGCTTGAGGAACCCGAACTTGGTCACGAGGTTGCTGTTGGCGCCCGAGAGGTCGAGCTTGAGCACGGCGTAGTCCAGGTCGACGTTCACGGCGTGCAGCTGCGAGTTGCGCAGGAAGTCCGTGCCCTGCGAGCCCATCTGGATCTTCGAGTCGTCCGCGCACTCGGCGCTCTCGGCGCCGAACTCGACGATCGCCTCGCGCGCCGCGTCCTCCGTGCGGATGCAGTGCGCTGCCGTGAGGAAGTACCCGCCGGGTCCCAGCAGCGAGCCGGAGCACGGGATCGTGCCGTTGATCAGCACGCGCGCGACAGCCTGCGCCTTGAGGTACATCTGCACGTCGCTCGGTGCGTCACTGATGAAGCACTTGGCCGGCCGCGAGTCGTCCGCACCGCAGTTCTCCTCCTGCGCGGCGGCGCGCATGCCCTTGTAGCCGTCAATCGAGACGCTGAAGCCGGCGGCGGCGCGCGCGGCCGCGGTCACGCTCTTGGACGGCACGAGCTCCACGACCACGTAGCTGCCGGCGATGGGGCGCGACCAGAAGCCGCCGGTCTGCGATGTCGCGATCGTGAAGTTCTCGTTCTGCGCGCCGCGTAGCACGAGCTTGTCGCCGTCCGCGAGCCGCAGCGCGCTGAAGTGCACGGCGAGCGACTTGGTGGCCGCGGCGTCGCTCGGCGCGAGCTTGAACTGCGACGGCGCGCCGTCGGCCGCCGCCTTGAGCGCCAGCGGCTTCTGCAGCGTCACGGCGGCGGCCGCCAGGTCCATCTGCAGCGGCGCGCCGCCCGCCGCCGCGGAGGTCATGATGACGCTCTCGGACGCCTCCTGCGCGTGAGTGGCGAGCGGCGCGGTGAGCGCCAGCAGCAGCAGCAGCAGCGCTGCGGATCGCGCCAGCATATTTACTGAGACGGGAGAGAGTGCTTCGCTTGAAGGTAGAGCGCAAGTGACGGCCACTTGGCTCTCGGGTGCTCTATCGACCGAGCGCTATGAACTGCTCCTTCGTTACAGTCGAAGCAGATCGCGGAAGCGCATCCTGACGAGAGGTGATGGTGCTGACTACCTGAAAAAGCCGGATTGAGAAAGAGTGCCTATAGTGGAGATAAGATATTTCGACGGTTGGCGACTCCCCCGAGAGAGTGACAGCGCCACCTGCTTCTCAGGATGGGGAACTTTGTGGTCAACGGTGTCGATGTGGACGACAAAGAGCATAATGCGGTGATGGTGGACTGGGAGGCGAGGAAGAAGAGGACGATCGACGCGAACTGCGAAGTGGATGGATGGATGAACGTTCCGACGCTAGAAAGGGGATCGGGACATTGCGGCAATGGAACCAGATGGATCTCTCCCTACCTGCTAACCTCAGCGAAGATCGCAAGATTGAGTTCGCGGCAATGCGAGCGTCTCCACCGAGATGCAGCAGCGATCGCTCAGAACAACACACACGCCAGCTCTCGAAGGAGAGAAGGGAATGTTGGCTTTTGGTTCGTACAAGAAGCACATAGGGTGACAAGTGCGTCCAACTCGCTACTTCTCTTCGACTGCCGCCTCGTGCCACTCGATCAATGCTACATTTGCCTCAACGCTGACGGCGAAGACGGGCGAGTGGATGGAGAGCAAGACGCTCGTCTGTCTCCCGTGCGAGCCTTTCATACCTATTGGTTCAAGTTGTCGACCACAGGCGTAGCGCACTTGGCGTAGATCGTGGAGAAGAGCTCCTTCTGCGCTGCATTGATGTCCTCCGCCTTGAACGTGTCGTTCCACGCCGACTCGTACGCCCTGACGCAGCTCGTGACGGCGTCCCCGAGGTCCGAGTCGAAGAACGTCGCCGGGTCCCACCCTGCATCTTGCCGCATCGCCTTCTGCATTGGCGTTCCAAGCAAAAGTGACAGAGAGAGTCGAGAGGTCAGGAAGGTGATCGCGACGCAGATTCGGACACGCAAAATACAATAAAGTCTCTCACGTTGCGGCGGAGACTGCGGTGGCCGCTAGCGGATGCAGCGCTGATCGTCAGCACAGCAGCGGCGGCGATCAGCGACAGCACCTTGAACACTTGCATCTCTTGGAAGAGCGATCTTGCTTGCTGGGCTTGCTGACAATGGCGAAATGAGGGTGTTGTTCTTCTCACCTCACGAAGACGACGCGAGCAGTCGCAGTCGCTCTCCATGAACCGGCGCTGGGTGGCGTCGCGTCGGAGCGGCTCCCAGCCGTCCATGAGCAAGATGAAAGATCGCTCCATCAACAACTCTTTCTAAATGCTGATGCTTATGTGCTCGTGCTTGCAGGTCGATGTTCACGGCAGCTTGAGCGGTCCGACAAAATCCAGCGACTGGGCAGCAGCAGCAGCCCCGCCTTCGTCCGTGGTCGGGAGTAGCTTCTCGTTCGCGAGCCACTCGCGGTTGTACAGCTTGCTGCGGTACCGGTCGCCGCCGTCGCACAGGATCGTAACGACCGTCGCGCCGGGGCCGAGCTCGCGCGCCATTTTGACCGCACCGACCGCGTTCAGCGCCGCGCTCGGGCCGACGAAGATCCCGTCGTTGCGCAGCAGGAAGTACGCCATGTCGACGATCTCCTGGTTCGTGCCCGTGATGCCCTTGTCCACCTTGGCCTCGCGGAAGTTGGGGGTCACGCGCGGCAGCCCGACGCCCTCGGCGATCGTCGAGCCCTGGTTCGTTGGCACGACCTCGAAGCCGCCCTTCATCGTGCTCGTGGCCTGCCCGTCATTCACAAACCGCGAGATGCCTGCGACCTCCTCCGGGTCCACAATCCACACCGCGCACTCGGGCTTCTGCTCCTTGAGGAACTTGGAGACGCCCGAGATCGTGCCCGCGGTGCCGGACGACGTCACGAAGCCGTCGATGACGCCGCCCGTCTGGCGCCAGATCTCCGGCCCCGTCGTCGTGTAGTGCGCCATCATGTTGGCCGTGTTCTCAAACTGGTTTGGGTACACGGCGCGCTCCGTGGTCGCGGCGAGCCGCTGAGCGACGTGGTAGAAGTGCTGCTCCGTGTCGAACATGGACGCCATGGGCTGCACGAACACGCGCGCGCCCATGACCTGCATGAGCTCGATCTTTTCGCGCGCGGTCTTCTCCGGCATCGTGAAGAGCGTCTTGTAGCCGCGCGCGGCCGCGAGCAGCGCCAGCGACACGCCCGTGTTGCCGCCCGTGGCCTCGACCACCGTGTCCCCTTCGCGCAGCAGCCCGCGCTGCTCGGCGTCCAGGATCAGGAACTTGGCGGCGCGGTCCTTCACGCTGCCGCACGGGTTCATGAACTCGGCCTTGGCGTAGATACGGCAGCCCGTGAGTCGCGAGAGCGACTTGAGCTCCAGCAGCGGCGTGTTGCCCACGGCGCCGAAGAGGTCGACAGGCGCCGACGCCGGCGTCGGAACTGCTGCAGGCGGGGAAACCGACTGCGGCGCAGACGAAGAGGGGGGCGCCGACGGCTGGTTCTGCAGCAGGAACGCGCCGCTGGCGACGCCGCCGGCGAAGCAGCCGACCGGCAGCGCCACGCGCCGCAGCATGGAGGAGCTCATCTAGGATCCGAGGGCTACGATTTGAAAAGTGAAAGGGTTACGAATTGATAACCTGTACACGTAACCTGCTGCGTGCGTCGATTCCTAGTGTGCTGGGATAACAACAACTGGAAGGATCAGAGCTCCATCGTTCGAGGATGGGGCTTTGACCCTTCCGAGGCACAGCATTCTCGTTATCTTGCAGCTTTCAGTTTGTCCCCTGCTACGAGTCATCGCGGAAGAGCTCGATGAACTCGTTGATGTCGAGCGTCGCGTTCGTGTTCACGTCGAAGTGCGCGATGATCTTCTGCACGTCCTCGCGGGTGACTTGCGTCGATCCGCCACGCGAGCCGCTGTCGTAAAACTTGTCGTTGTACCGGAGCGCACTGAAGAGCTCGTCGACGTCGATGTTGCCGTCGTGGTCCAAGTCGTAGAGCTACAGGATCACAACAACAGGAACCGGTTCGTTAGCACACACGAGGAGAAAGCCATCGTACACAAGAGCGACTACCGACCTTGAATAGCGCGTACAGCTCCTTCAGCTGGTCCGGCGATAGCTGCCGCTTCTTCGCCTTCTTGGCTTTCTCCGCACACTCGAGCAAGTGGCAGAAGCGGAAGATGTCCGGAAGCACGCTCGCCTGGTCGGCGTTGCCGCCGAAGATCGCAGTGAGTAGCTCTTGCAGGTCGATGTGGCCGCTCTGGTCCTTGTCGATGCTGCTGAAGATGCTCATGATGTTATCTTGCAAGTCGGAGCCTGAGAAGAGTCCCGCACCGTCGCGTAGCTCGCGTAGTGTGATCGTCCCGCTCTGGTCCTTGTCGAGCTTCTGGAAAGTGCGGTAGATGTTCACGACGTCATCGCGGCTGTGCGGTCCGAACCTGTCCTGCCGCAGCAGCGCAGCTTCCGAGCGCATCCGGAGCTTCTTCGCGGCCGTCGTCTCGACCTCGGGCTTCTTCGCTTCTTCCGACTGCATCTTGGGCTTCGGCTTCGCGGACGAGATCGGTCGATTAGAGGGCGATCTCGGCTGCTGGCGACTGCTTGGTGCGCTCGAGACCTTCTTCACAGCTCTCTGCTGTGAGACTTCGTTTTGGTTTGTGGGCTGCGGGTCTGGGGTGCGTTGCTGGCGTTGCTGCTGCTGCTGCTCCAGGTTGTACGAGCCTCTGCGCGGTATGTTGTTCGGCATCGCAGCGAAAAGCTTCGTTGAGCGCCGCACTTGCTCCTCCTCATCCTCCATCTGCGGGTCTTGCATGAGGCGGTCATACTGCCGGATGAGCTCCTGCATCGAGTGATGCGGCGCCAGTGAAACTCCACTGTCCGAGTAGCCATCAGCCACCGAACTCAGCGTAGTCTTGTTACGGAGCTGTTGGATGGAAGCTGTGGCTGTGGTCGACAAGGCCGGCGCCGACTGCGTGTGACTTGATCTTCCCAAGCGCTTGCGTTGTGACGGCACGGCTGCCTTCGCCTTCGTCTTCGTCTGCGGTGGGAGATTTTCGATGACCACGCAGCTCGCGCCGAGCTTCTCGAGCAAGAACGACGACGGCGCAAGATCGATCTGCCCACTCCCACTGCGCGGATAGCGCGGCACGCGGGACGTTGAGCCGACACCTCCAGCGGTCGTTGCCATGGCCACTTGGCTGCGGCGCACGTTCTCGTGGTGCAGGTTGCTGTACATCTGCTTCTCGCGGTTGAGGCTGCCGACGCTCCAGTTGTCCTTGTCGTGGTACGGCAGCTCCTGCACGGACTTGTCGAACGCTGGCAGCACGTTCGCATCGTCCGCTTGTTCGTCGTCGGCTGCCTCCTCCATCAGTTCTCCGAGTCCCGCTTCTCCTGCGTGCTCCTGGTTGCCTGGCAACGAACTTGTGGACGAACGGCGGAGTCCGCTTGCGTGCTGCCTGCTGTTGCCTGCTTCCTTCGCCCTCATGATCTTCTTCATGCGCTGTTGAAACTTGGAGCGCTCGTGCTCCCATGCTGCCTGCCGCGCGACTTGGACGTCGCTCTGCTTCCAGGTCGCCTTGCCGTGTAGCTGCTCGAAGAGCCGACTGGCTTCGCTGCTGTGAGCTTCTTGCAGCGCTTCGCCACTGGCGTCGGTACTCATCGCCACTGCTGTCTCTGGTCGAGCTGTTGCCGAGATCCCGAGCGATGGAGCACTCATACTCGTACCGAGTTCCACGGCTGTCGGCTTGCGCCGCTTCCGACGCAGCTCGACGACAGACTGATGACGCGCCAACATGCTCTTGAGCTTGCTCGCCTTCATGTCGTTCCAGATCGCTTCCGCTTGCTCGCGCTTCGCCCGCGCGGTGGTCTCGACGTCCATTTCCCAGCGCCACGCGCTCGACTCGGCTGTAGATGAATCGGTAGCCGTAGCGCCGCTCGAACCGCCACCTCCAGCGCCTGAGCGCCCTAAGACACCTAAGCATGCGCCGTCAAATGCCCACACCTTGACGCTCTTGTCGCTGCCGCACGTGAGGATCGCTCGCGGCTCCTCGACCGTGCGCAGACATCGAATGTTGCCTTCGTGCGCTCGCCACCACGCCACTCGCTGGATGTCAACGGCGGCGTCGATGTGCACCGCGCTCTGGAACGAAGTGCTAGCACCGCTCCCAGCGCCATCGTCGTGGCCGTTCGAGCTGGTGGTGGCGCCGTGCTTGCCTCGCAGTCGCTTGGCGGTCTTGCCCTGGCGCAGGAACCGTCGACGCGGGTTGTATGACCGCAGGTGGCTCGACGGCAGGCTCTCCTCTCGGAACGCGCGCACGCCCGACTTGGCGATCACCTGGGAGATGTCCGAGACACACAGCGCACCGTGGTGGCCGCCGCTCAGCAGCAAGAAGCGGCCGCGGCGGATGTCGTTCGCCATCACCTCGCCGCCTTCTTCGTCGTACAACACCTGGCAGCAGCTGATCCCCTCGCTCTTCGCACGTGCGCTCTCCTCCGCATCGGAGCCCTTCGGCGTCAGCGGAATGCTCGTCAGTGGCGACGCGGCCATCGGGTGGAAGCACACGAGCAATGTCGTCGCCTTGTGCATCGAGGCGAGCGCCCAGACGCACACCATGCCGTTCTCGTGAGCCGACAGCAGCAGCGGGTACGGCTCAACAAACTCGAGCGCGTTCACGTCCGCGTGTACCGTCGTGTGGGACGCGGTGGTGGAGCTCCGTCCGTGCGGCCCGCCGTCTGAGACGACGCAGCACGAGTCCTCGAGCAGGAAGTAGATGTAGTCCCAGATCTTGATCGCGCCGTCCGTGCTGCCGCTCGCGACGAGCGACAGCGCGTAGCAGTACGCGAGGCACTTGATGTCCGCGTCGTGCGCGTCCGTGACGCAGCGCAGCAGCGCGTTCGCGCTCGCGTTGTCGTCGTAGAGCCGCAGCGAGCGATCCCACGACGCCGTGAGCACGCACTGGTCCTCCTTGCAGTACACGAGCGCGGCCACGTGGAGCTGGTGCGGCGTCCAGTGCTTGAGCACCGCGCCGTTGAGGTAGTTGAGCACCACGAGCTCGCCGCTCTGCGTGCCGAACACGATCTTGCGCTGCCGCGCGTCCAGGTCCACGCACGTGATGTCGGCCGTCGCGACACCGCTGTACGTGCGAATGAGCGCGCCGGACGCGGCGTCCCAGATCCGGAGCTCCTTGTCCGTGGTCGTGAGTAGCGTGCACGAGACGCTGTTGAAGAGCACGACGCTGGACTCGAGCACCTTGGGCTTGAGGCGTACGCGCGTGAGCAGCTTGAGCTTGTGCATGCCCGCTGCGAGGATCGTCTGCCCGTTGTTGAGCACTGCAAGCGAGTGCGCCTTCCACGGGTACTTGTCCGCACCGAGTCGGAACGTCTGCAGGCAGCGGCTGTTGCTCTTCTCAAGCTCGCTGCTCTCGGCTGCGAGCACGTCCGCGAGGTTCCACCACTTGAACCAGCCGTCGTCATCGACCGTGATCGCCTGGTCGGCGAGCTGCGCCGTGGCCGCCGCGGTAGCAGCGCTCGCCGACGACGGCGCCGCGTTCGCCAGACGCTCAATCTGGCTCGCGAACGCCGTCGACGTGATGAGCTGGAGGCAGCACACGGGAGACGTGTGGCCCCAGAGTTTGAACACGGGCGTCGTCGCGAGTGCCGAGATGTCCCAGCCGAGCACCTCGCACTCGAAGCCCGCGCTGATGAAGAGCTGGCTCGAGAGCTTCGTCAGCAAGCGCACGCCCCGGCGGTGGCCTTGCCGCACGGCCTTGGGCTTGAGTGTGAGTGCGTCCCAGAGGTAGATCATGCTGTCCATGCCGCAGGTCACGAGCGTCTCGGCGTTGAGCACGAGCAGGTCCTGGAGCAGATCCGTGTGCTTCTTGAGCGTCGAGACGAGCGTGACCTCGCACCGGCCCTTGCTGTCGTGCTTCTTCTCGCGCTCGACCAGCCACACGCTGATCACGAGGTCGGCGGAGATCGAATACAGGTGCTGCGTCGCCGCGTTCCACTCGAGCACGCGCTGCGGTCGCGGGGTATGCACGACCGCGAGCGGCACCGGCGTCTCGAGCGCGCTGGCGCTCGTCGCAGTGAGGATCGTCGTCGCCCAGAACGTGAGCTTCAGGTCGCCAGCCGAGACCGCGAGCAGCTCGACGACGCTCAGGTACTTGATCGCCTGCACGGGCGAGCGCTCGGAGCGCACCTCGTCCTGGTCGCGGCGGTACCCTGGTGTGTAGCAGAGTGGGTGGAAGTGGTTGACGATGCTGACCGTCGGCGTGAACAGCGAGTCGCTAGCGCCTCGAGGCGTGGTGTTGTCCTCCGAGCCATCCGATCCAGTGTTGGCTGACGAGCCACCCCCGCCTCGGCTCGCGACGCTGCCGTCCGCGTCGCTGGTGAACAGCGTCGTCGGGTCGATGATCTCGACCACTGGCCGCGTGTTCTCATAGAGCAGAAGGCGGCGGAAGTCGTGCATGATCTGCACGCGCTTCGGTGGCCGGTTCCCGAGGTCTACGAAGCGCGCGCTCTCCTCGTACTTCAAGTCGCGCCACTCAGCCTCCTCACTGCTCGTTCCCATGCCGCCCTCGATGATCGCGCTCGTGAACTCCTCCCACTCCATCGCGCCATCGCCGTTCACGTCCACCTGCGCGAAGAGCTCGACGAGGTCTTCGATGAACGGCACGACGTTCTCGACCTCCCAGCTCACGCGGTCGAGCATCGCGCTCACGAACTCGTGGAGCGACAACCCGCGGCCCATGCGGTCAAAGTCCTCCTTGAGCAGGTTCAGATCCTCCAGCTCCAGCCGGACCATGATGCCCAGGCACGCCTGGTACTGCTGCAGTGCTGCCGCCATGGTGCGAGTGAGCGTAGGGACTCGAGCTCTCGAGTTGCTCTTGGCAATCGCTGGATCGCCGCTTCGAGTCTCCAACCAACTTTAGTATCGAGATCGACAGCACGCGCTCACTGCCGCCTCGATGGCGTCGTCGTCGTCGTCCGCCCACCAACGACGGCTTCCGCCGCGGCCGATCGCCGTGGAGGCCGCTGCCTCATCGAACCATCTCAGCCCACGAATCACGAAGCACTCGCTGGCGCTGAAGAAAGCAGTGGCGAACGTGGACGCGAGCACAAACGGACTCCTCAACACGCCATCGCCGCCTCGACCTTCCACCCCAAGACGCCCTATGTCCGCCTCGCGCGTACAGTCGACCTCAGCATCGCTTGCGAACACGCTCAGCTCGTCTCCGACGTTGCCGAAGGGACAGCCGAGGACGCGACCTGCGAGTGCCAGTCGTGCTCGAGTATCACCTCCGTGCCAGCCACATACTATTTCGTCCCCGTCCGAGCCTGGTGACGTGAACTTGGAGGACTACGAGGACTCCCAGTGCGCTGCTCCAGCGTCTCGACCGCAGCGATCGCGGTCCATCTCAGAGATCTGCAGTCGCATCCATAAGGAGCAGCAGAGACCAGCAGCGTCTATAGATCCGATCGAGCAAGCCAAGCTGCGCGCGTTCCTCGAGTCCTGGCAAGACAGCGAGCCGAGCTTCCGGTCCGCGATCCTGTTCTCCGAGTCCACGTTCGCACAAGCGAAAGGTTGGTCTCCGTGCCGCGTGCTTGGGTCGTCGCGCCGACTGATGCCTACGATGCGCTTGTCGTTTGTGTGTCTGTGTGTCAGCGATGGTGTCGGACTGGCCAGCGCCGAACGCGTTCCTCTCGGCGATCGCCTACGGCTGCCTTGAGCAGTTCGGGCTGTTCATGGAGCACGAGTACCCGTTCCTCCGCGACGTCATCACGTACGTCACGCACTCGCCCCTCTTCGCTATGGTTGCTAGCGAGTGTGACACATGCAGTGTCAACGTGTCCTTGGAACAGCGAACTGGGAGCCGCGGTGTACTCGAACTTCGCCGACTTGCTCGGTCAGCAACAGTGTTTCCATGACCGCCGAGTCGTACCGGAAGGCCAGCATCACCAGCAACAGAATGCACCACACACACTTGAGCCTCGCAACCGCTTCCTCCACTACTTCCAGCACGGGAAGCACTGGTTCCAAGATCTCGCGGAGGTCAAGAGCGATTCCGACACGTACAAGTTCGCCGCCGCGTCCTCGAAGGTCGAGATCCAGCGGCTGAGCGACAAGCTGCACGCTTACCAAGCGTCCATGCCGTACCACAAGAACGCACAGCATTGCCAGTGCTGTAGTCGCAGTGGAGCTAACGGTTCGATGTCCAGGGCGTTCCACGACTACGACTACGTCAGTGGTGTCACGCCCGCTGGATCAGTGACTCGAACAGGCTTCCCACAGCTGCGCAATCTTCTCTACGGTGGCCCCGATGACCCAGGCGAGACGGTCATCGCTCGACTCGACATCCGTGCGAGCGACTATGAGTTCTGGCCGTGCTGCGAAGAGTTCTTGCTCGTGTTCCAGTCGCTTCCTCGCAACGAGTCGCTCAAAATGCTCAGCGCACTCGTCGAGAGAGCTGCAGAGCTCGAGCTGCCTGGGCTCGGCGAGATGTACGCTGTCGGCGTCGACCTGCTGAGTGAGAAGGAGCGGCGGCGGTTCCTCCGCGAGTACTTTCTCCTCGTCTCGTCGTTAGAGCTGCAGGACGCGCTCCAAGAGCGCGACGAGTGTAACGACGAGAAGCGGTGGCAGCTGTTCATCGACGAGCTGAAGGGGAGACTCCGCGTCGGAAACGCTGACGCGGACGACACCGACGCCGACGACCTCGCGTTCCGCTCCTCAATCTCGCCACACTCGAGTCCAGTGAACGCGCAGCTCAAGAAGTCTGTCGCGGCTAAGAGGTTGGCCAAGTTCCACTCGGATGAAGCCAAGGTCGGCTCGAAGGTGCTCGAGATGGTGGAGCTCTTGGAGGACCTTGCAGCCGAAGCCTCCTTCCTGGACGAGTCCCAGTGCGGGTTCTCGAGTGATCTGCTCACGCGGCTGCGCGGATACGACGACGCGAGCAAGCGAGTCGCGAAAGCGCGCGAGCTCATGATGCAGGCGAATGTGAGCAGACGGGTAGCTCCGCAGCAGCGTCCACAACCGCCGAGCAACGAGCCGAAGGAGTGCGCTTGTTACTGTGGGAACCACCAGCTCGTCCGCAAAGGTGCCGTGGTTGAACAAGCTGAGCCACCAGTGGAGGACGACAACACTGTGGATGACTCGGAGAAGAGCGCGAGCTCCAAGTCGTCCCGGAGATCGTCGACGCTCAAGCGGCCGCTCTCTGCCAGACGCAAGAACGCTGTGAGCTTTGGAGCGCGGCTGTCGTCGCACCGCGGCTCGACGACAGCTCAACTGCGGCTGTTCCCACTCGCAGAGGTCTGCCACATGCTCAGTGCGATCCTGCACCTCCAGTTCTCTCGAGAGGCGAGCGACGGAGCCCTGGGCGGCGTCGCCAGCGCCAGAGGCAGCCGTGCGAGCCGAGTGTCGATCGATGTGACGTCGTCGATGCTGGAAGACCACTGGAGCTTCCTCCGGAGCTCGAGCAAACCGCCGACGTTCAAGACCCTCGCGAAGGACTACCTGACGCGCAAGTACGGCATCAAGTCGATCGCAGTCATGCACTCGCTCCAGCTCGAGCGCTCGCTCGTGTACTACAGCGCCATGGACAAGCACGTGCGCTGCGAGCTCTTCGCGTGGTTCTTCGGCGCCGACAAGCTGCGGCTCGCGAGCAAGGACTACGCGTTCCGGTTCTACCAGCGGCTCGTGAAGAGTATCGCGAGTTTGTTCCTGGCCAAGCGACCGACAGCGAGCACGACCGCAGGGACAAACTCAACCTTCGCTGTGCAGCAGCAGCTGACGTTCCCAGCACTCATCTCGGTCTGGACCGAGTTCATCGGCGACGGAGAAGCCGCTACGAGCAGCAACAGCGCCGCGCTCATGCGCTTCTTGCTGCCGAGTCAGGCGATCGACGCATGCAACCTGTCGTTCCCTATGCGCATGAAGGCAGCGACCGAGTTCACGAGCTTCCTGGAGACTCTGCACGGCGTGGGCCTCGAGCGAGGGCAGGTGGAGCTCGAGGCGTTCCTGAAGAGCGTCATGGAGCTCTGGCTCGTGATCTTCGACCGCCTCGTGCTTGAGGTGCACGCGATGCTCGGAGACGATGCAGCGAACGACGAGTTCGATTTTGACGCGTTCACCACCGCCGTCGCGTGCAGCGGCATGGAACTCACGGGCGGCGAGCGCCTCGAGATTTTCGACTTGCTCTCGCAGGAGAACGATGCGTCCGTCGTCTCGCGCACCAAGTTGGTCTGGTTCTTCTTGGAGGCGAAGTACCTGCGCGCAGGCTCGTAGCTTAGAAGTGCGCTCTTGAGTCTCGTGTCCTGAACACGAGGCGCTGCGGAACAACACGAGAGCCTCCTCCACGCCGCGCTAGTCCGGATGTGCATGTGTAGCATGTATTTACCGCCTCATGGAGAGCAGACCGCGTGCGAAGCGCATCGTCCAGCGAGAGAGAGGGACGCGGCGGGGCGACATTACACCTGCGCTTCTATCGGATCAGCCTCACTGCCGCTGTCGCCACCTCCTCCGTCAGCTCCCGTGCGCTCAGAAAAATGGGTTGCTGCCGCCGCCGCCGCCGCCGAGGTTCACGAACGGCTGATTCAGACCGCCTTGGTTCTGCTGCTGCTGCTGCTGAGGGTGCTGCTGCTGTTGCTGAGGGTGCTGCTGCTGCTGGAACTGCTGGAACTGAGGCTGCTGCTGCTGAGGGAAGCCGCCCATGGGGTTCATCATGCCACCAGCCATGCCCATCTGCTGCGGCGCGCCGGGGAAGCCCATCGGAGGCACAGCACCTGACAGCATACCAAGTGTTAGCGACCCTAAGCACCGCACCAACATCAACTAGCCATGACACGCACCAGGGAACATGGCGCCGTTGCCACCCATCATCGGCGCGCCGAACATCGCGTTCGGCTGCTGCTGCTGCTGCATCATCGGGTTCATCATCATGTGCGGCGGCGGCTGCTGCATCATGGGGTTCATGCCTCCCATCATACCGCCTCCTCCCATCATGCCGCCGCCGCCCATCATTCCCATCTGCATGGGCATCCCGCCCATGCCCTGCGGCCCGGCGCCGAACGCGTTCATCTGCGGCATCTGCTGCTGCTGCGGGACACTCGGTCCGAAGCTCGCCATGATGTTCGCCATCTTGTTCACGTGCTGCGTGGCGGGCGTGGGTGTCGCGAACGCGTCCGCGAAGCCCGCGGATGTGGTGCTGCTGCTGGCCGACGAGCCGGAGAACGACGCCCACTCGTCCTGCTTGGGCGCCTGCTGCTGCGGCGGCGGCGGCTGGACCGTGACGGCCTGCGGCGTCGCCGGCGGCGAGCCGAACGCGTCGAAGGTCAGGATGTCCTGGGTCGCCGGCTGCTGCGGGCGCGCGGGCGGAGCCGGCGCCGCGGCCTCTGCGCGCCGCGAGGACGACGAGTTGGTGCGGGAGCTCGAGCCCGGGCGCGAGGACGATCCAGTGCGCGAGCCGGAGGCCGCGGGCGGCGCGCGGCGGTCGCTGCGGCTGCCGGTGCGGCGGTGGTGGCTGCTGCTGCTGTCGTCGTCGGACTCGTCACCGTCATCCGAGTCGGTGCGACGCTTGGCGCGCGGGTCGTCATCGCGCGCCGCGAAGCGCTTGCGCTCGTACTTGTCGCGGATCCACTGCTCCTTCTCGCGCACGGCCGAGTGCTCCGTCGGGATGCGGTAGTCGCGCGGCACGTGGGCCTCGTAGTACTCCTTCGCGCGCGCGTTGCCCCACTTTTGCATTTGCTGTCGCGCGTTCGCCCCCCCACGTCCATACACAGGGTCAGCTCCCTCTCCATAGTTAACTCAAGGGCGCGAGCCGCAGGACGCACCGCCACTTGCTCGCTCGTCCACGAGTCGAGGTTCACGGAGCGCACGAACGTCAGGTGGACGCCGAGGCTGCGGTGGATGCCCGAGCACGCGATGCAGATGAACACGCCGAGGTTGATCGACGCCCACCGCGGGCCTGCGAGAGCGAGAGAGATGTCGCCATTAGGACGCCGCCGTATACTACTAGGAGGAGATCTTTGGCGCCAGCGAACGCACCGCGGCAGCCGCAGTCGGCGCAGAACTTGTTCTCCTCGCGCTTCGTGAGCTCATCGAGCACCTTCTTGAGCTTCGCCTGGTCGTCGACGGGCTTGCTGGCGGCGCCGCGGTTCATCCTGGCGCTCGCTCGAGGGCAGTGCAGAGCACGGCAGGGCAGGAGGAGGTCGGGGAGTGGGGAAGTGGGCGAGTGCCACGTTGTTAGGATGAAACGGATAGTGAAAAAGTCCGCACTCTGACTTGATTTGTGTATACATGTGCGGGAATTTGAGCCTGCAAAATATAGATTTCGACAGAACAACGGAGCTGGAGTATGTGGAAAGGGAACCTAAGCAAAAGCATTTGACGGAAATGAGGTTTGGGAAGTTGAAGAACGAAGACCTCGCTTCATCACGAACTTGGAAGCAGCACCTCGCCAGATCCAACCAAAAGGTGGGAGACGTGGGCCTCACTCCAAGTGTTCATACTAGAGGTTGACGACTTTCGACTTGCACCACTTCGCTCGATCTTGCGTACCAAGGCGTTGGTCTCGCACTGCGGCTTAGCTTCCAGTGGCAATGTGAAAATCGCCGGCACCAATTCCCGTAATCTTAACTTCGCGTCACAGCGAAGTGTTCGCACACCTCGAAAATTGTTCGAGGTTCGGTGTATTCAAAGAGTCCACCACACCAACCAACGTCCTTCCTCCGTGGCGATGCACAAGTTTACACTATGCCCACGTACCAAAGGCAATGGCACTAGCGGCGAAGAAGTAGAACTGGAATGTGGTTTCGTCGTCTACAGTCTGCCACGAACGGTTAGTTGAGAAAGCCGCGCACGGTCGATGTAGGACTCTTGCTGGTGGTGAACACCAGGAAACGAAGCCAGATCCGAAGTCGACGACAAATACCAAGATGAACGGAGTTAGTCTTTGGCAGCAGTCTAGTTCCCAATGGTCAACGTTTTGCATGTCGAGAAAGTTGCAGTATTGGTCACGCTTGAGGGCCTCTTGGGTCGAGATCATGTCAGGCTGGTGGAGTCCGGGTATCTCGAGCTCGTGTTTGAGCATGAAAGAGTGGGGGAAAGATGAAGGGCTACTTCGAGTTTCGTAATGCTCCACGGCGAGACAGGTTCATCCATGAACGAACAATGCAGCTTTGTAAATTTGCTGAATCCAGTCGAACATGTAGCGCGATTTCCGCTTGTGATCGGTCTCGCGAGCACTGAGCGAACATGCAGGTTCTAATTTGCTCTCTTGGCATGGAAGGGTCTTCGTATTGGATGCTCGTACCAGATCTGATGACAACGTTGAAATCGCTTCGCACATCAGACGCTGTGGGTTCGATTTATCAGCAACAGCAGTCAGCTCAAATCGACTGCAACCCAGCGGCTTGGGCATGTAACCAAGACTCTCTGTGGCCAACCGTTTCACTTTCATTTCACAATGCAAGGACATCAACCGATCTATCGCAGGATGTCTGTCAAGGGAGCGAGAGTACTCATTTACCCACAATTGTGCGAAGCCTTCTTGGTTCGTCGCACATCGTCAGCTATCGGGGACTCGAACTCGTACTCCAGAGTGTACTAGTCCCCACTTTCATTCCCGTACCCGACGAATGTCGACGACGAGAACGATTCCAACAACTCTGACCATCTACCAACTCGGTTTCAAATGGCACAAGAAATCTCCAGAAGCAGAAATGAATCATTGATGCCTACCTCGCTAGACATCCAAGGCGCACTGCACTGCATGTAAACTCACGGTGATCATTGCCGACTACATGCTCTTCTTGAGCCGACGCAGCGCGTACGCGATCTCGACCGCCGCCGGACGCACCGCCGGGTTCAGCTCGAAACA
>JAASGU010000262.1:0-26960 GCA_023334365.1 Globisporangium acanthophoron
CCAAGTACAACTACTGGCACACCAACCTTCGCAAGCGCAACCACGAATACGACGTCGCACTCGCCGCTTGGCCGTCCTTCAAGACTGCGCGCTGCTCCGAGTTTCTCAAGCGCTTGGAGGTCGCCTGGAGCAAGCTCGTCTTCTTGTTCGACTTTTGCGCGAGCCGCGGGTTCCACAAGTGGCGCTTTTACTCTTACACGATGCAGCAGAAGGCGCTCCACGCTGTGTCCAAGCGCTTGGTGCCGATCCCCAGCAAAGAGGTCCAGATCGGCTATGGAGACTGGAGCCAGGCCGACGGTATCCGAGGCCACCCGCGCACTCCGATCCTGGGACTTCAGTGTGCTTTGAAGCGACGCGCCACGGTTCGGTCTGTGGACGAGTTCCGCACTAGCAAGCTTTGCTCCTCCTGCCACGAGGAGCTTCAAGTCGTGGCTTTTCCCGACCCGACCGATGCGACCAAGACCAAAGAGAGTTGGAGTGTGAAGCGATGCGACAACTCGGCGTGTGCGGCTCGGTTCTGGGATCGCGACGTCAACGGAGCGATCAACATCCTCCGTCTCCACCAACTCGAGCTCCAGCAAGGCATTCGCCCGACTCCGTTCGTGCGCGGAAGCCAGTGACACAACGAGCCGCCCCTGTGCGTGAGGCCTCTTCACGCGCACACGCGTTCAATCCAGTATGAACCTGGTGCGTGCTCTCTTGCACAGCCGCCTCCTGTAGTAGTAGTGAGGTGAGTTCCTGGAGGATAGTAGCACAGCATCTAATTTCACCAGCGTGATTTGTACCTATTGGGCATGTCCATCGTGTCGTCGTGAGACCTCCAAACCTCGCCACTCACTCGTCAACCCTCCGTTGAGACCGCTTGCTGTCTAGCGATGTGGCTCGTGTCGCTCGTGATCGCCGCGGCGGCCGTCGGACTCGCGGGCGCGCAGCAGTGCGCGGCGCCTGCGAAGACGCTCACGCTCTCGTGCGGCGACGCCTGCGAGCCCTTCGCGCCGTGTCTGCTCAAGCCCGACTCGAGTGCGTGCGACGTCGAGTGCTTCACGGTCAACAGCACGAGCCCGAGCGCGTACGCGACGTTCTGGTTCCTCGTCCCGTTCGGCGCCGCGACAGACGACGCGGTGGTCACTGCTTCGAAGACCGCCAGCGCACTCGCCAAGGTCGACAAGCTCAATCTTCCGAGCGTCACCACGAGCTTGTGCGTCGTCCGCTTGGGCTCAAGTAGCAGTGATGATGAACCTGAGTGCCCGCAGCTAACGCGTTGGTTCGCTGCAGCATCATGCGCGGCGGGAGCAGCCTGAAAGACTGCGAGAAGGGCCACGTCGTGAGCATCGAGTTCGCCGACAGCTTCCTCGCCGCCAACGACAAGACGCTCACCAACGTGCGCCTCGCGAACATGAACCTGGTGGCAGCGCTCAGCAGTATCCTGGCGAACCTGCCCAGGGGACTCCGACACCTCTGGCTGCAGAACGATCTCTTGACGGAGTTCCCGGACGCCAGTCGGTTCACGGGCCTTGGGATCCTGTGAGTGCGTCGGGAGGATGCGGTCGCGGCTGGTGCACGAGCCTCGCTGACATGATGTGCGTCGTGTGTGTGCGCGCGTCATCAGGAACCTCGAGTTCAACTACCTCACGACAGTCACCGAGGCCCACCAGAGCATGGTCAGCAGCGTTTTCCACACCCTGTACGTGCAAGAGCGCACCGACGACCAACTTGTGGTGCGGCAGACGCTCACCCCTCGTGATCGGTCGTGTGTGTGCGCGCAGGTACCTGAAGGGGAACAACCTCACGTCGTTCACCGCCACGTTCCCGAACCTCATCTACCTGTGCGTTGTTCGGCTGCTGGTGCGGGTCGCCAGCACGCGTTGTAACACTCTATTGGCCTGTGGACCGCGATTAGGGACCTGTCGTACAACCAGCTCTCGAAGGTGCCGCCGCAGATCTACGAGCTGACGAAAGTCGGGACTGTGTGCGTTTGGCTTGTGTTCGACGTGGAGACTGCCTTGCTCTGCTCGACGAGTGGCTGACGCATGATCGAACCCGAGCGCAGGGTCCTGTCGGGCAACAAGATCCCCGAGTTCAAGTACTCGCGCCCCATGTCCAACATGCGGACGCTGTGCGTTGGGCGTCTTTGAATGGGTGTCGCGACGCTCGCTCTGACGCGCTCTGGGTTGTTCTGCTTCTCGGCGCGCCCACCAGCTGGATCGACAACAACAACGTGACCGTATTCGACGCCGTCATGCCCAACCTCGACATCCTGTACGCCGCCGCGAGCGTCTCACGTCTGGCAGCGTGCGTGCAAATGACGTTTGGTGCTGACATCAGCGCTTCTATCGTGTATCGTCGCAGGTACATGGGGGGCAACCCGTTCACGGAACTCCCGTTCGCGATCTTCAAGCAGGGCAAACTCAAGGACCTGTACGTGTGTGTTTGCTGGTTGCGTGCTGATGCTGGCAGCGCCTCCATCCACCCGCTGATCTGACTCGCACCTCTCGCAGGCACATGAAGGATCTCGCGCTCCTGCGCAACGTGGCGCTCACGAACGAGCAAGCCAACTTCTTTGCGACGCTGAGGCTTCTCGAAGCGGACCAGGAGATCTTCAGCTCGGACTGCTCGGCGTCCCAGCAAGCGCTCATCAACGGCTTCACGGTGTGCATCACTGGCGGCACTGTCAACTTGACGCTCATCAACGGAGCGCGCGTGGTTGTCTTCCCTCCTTCGAGCACGAAGGCTCCAAGCAGCACCCAACCAACGCCGTCTCCTGTCGTGAGTGATGGCAGCTCGGATAGCACCAACAACACGAGCAGCGGCAGCAGCAGCAACACCGTGGCGACAGTCGCGATCCTCTCGGCGGTCGGCGTGATCATCGTCGCGGTGGTTGTCGGCTACAAGATGTGGAAGCAGAGACAAGCTGCCGCGAGCAGCACGAAGGCTCGCCCCTCGGAGGACACCGGGACCAGCTCCAATATGGCGGACGACGTCTCGATCTGGCACGACCCGGACATGCTCTCGGTCAAGCTGAACCTGAACGACATCGAGGACGTCAAGTTGATCGGCCAGGGCGGCTTCTGCGTCGTCTGGCTCGTCACGTACCGCCAGGCGCAGCGGCTCGCGTCCAAGCGGCTCAAAGAGGTTACACGCAGCCGCACGCTGGCCTTCATCGACGAGATCAAGCTCGTGGCGACGCTCCATCATCCGCGCATTGTCGAGTTCGTTGGCGCGGCGTGGAACAAGGAAGCCGACGTGCAGGCGCTCTTCGAGTTCATGGAGCGCGGCGACCTGCGCGCGTACCTGGAAGACCCGACCATCCCGCGCGCGTGGTCGCTGCTCAAGGTGCAGATCGCGGTCGACATCGCCGAGGCGCTCGTGTACGTGCACTCGTTCAACCCGCCGCTGGTGCACCGCGACCTCAAGTCTCGGAACGTGCTGCTCTCCGCGAGCATGCAGGCCAAGCTGACGGACTTTGGCGTCTCGCGGTACCAGTCGGAGAAGCTCACGATGACCGCGGGCGTCGGCACGAGTCGGTGGCTGGCGCCGGAGGTGATCGCGGGCAGCAAGGACTACGGTCCGGCGGCGGACGTGTTCTCATTTGGCGTCGTGCTCTCGGAGCTCGACTCGCACGCGCTCCCGTACAGCGACGCGCGCGCGCGCGACGGCTCGAGACTCACAGACGTCGCCGTGATGCAGATGGTGTCCACGGGCGACCTGCGTCCGCGCTTCTCACTGGCGTGTCCGCCGGCGATCTCCGAGCTGGCGCAGCTGTGCATGGCGCTGCGTCCGGAGGACCGCCCGAACGCGCCGGAGGTCGCGTACGCGTTGCGCTCGTACAAAAAGGCGGCGGCGAGCGGCTTCATTGTGTGACCGTCGTCTTTGACAAAAAATGGTCACACCAGACAGACTAATGCGATAGCGAAGAAAAAGAGGGCAACTATCCTGACTTTCTTCACTACCACACTTCAGAAGAGGTCACATCACACATGGGCATGAGAACCAACAGGTCGAAGCAGACCACCGCGAAAGCAAACGACAACAGTGTTACTCCCAAAGCATCGAGTCACAGAGAGCGAGCCGTACAGCTCACCCAACGCCACTTCCGCGGCTTCAAACCGCTCAAGTTCGTCGAGTGCGTGAAGCGCAAACTCGCAGATGAGTGGCACCGCGAGCACCGCGAGCATCTCCTGGTGGATCGCCGAGCGCCGGAACATCTCGGTGAACTCGCTCGGGAGCCGCGGGTGCGCGGCGGAGATGGCGCTGCGCGGTGTCCAGCTCTCATACTTGCGCTGCTGGCTCGTGCCCAGGTTGAGGAGGTAGTCGGCCACGTCGCGCTCCGGAGGACATACGAAGCCGAGCGACTGGAAGTAGTTCTCGACCTGCTCGCGCGGACCATGGTACATCACCTCGCCGTCGTTCAGTAGCATGGCGTCATCGAAGAGCGAGAAGACCTCCGGAGACGGCTACAGCAGCGAAATCACCACGGTCTTGCGGAACTTTCGCGCGATCACGCGCTGCGTGCTGATGATGTCGAACGTCGCCGCACTGTCAAGTCCCGTGCTGATCTCGTCCATGAGCGCCACGTACTTCATGCCGAACTGCATCTCGCCCGCCGTCACGCGCTTGCGCTCGCCGCCGGAGACACCGAGAAGTTTGTCGTCGTCGACAAGCGTGGACTTGCAGTTCTGCAGCCCGAGCTGCTCGGTGATGATCTCGGGGTAGTGCTTGAATATCATGGGCGCGGCTTCCACGGCGTATTTGTTCTCCTCGGGCGTGCCGTTTGCCAGCAGCTCTTCTGCGCGGCGCTGGAGCTCGCCGCCGGTGAACTTTGCGCGAATTCGAGCGTCTCCTTGACCGTGAGCGTCGCGTGGTGCTTGTCGTCCTGCGTCGTGTACGCGACGAACTGGGGCAGCCGACGGAGCACCACGGCTTGCGGCTGCCCGTTGTACGTGATACCGCCTTCCAGCTTGATGTTCTTCTCGACGGGGAAGCGGCCGCCGAGGATTTTCATGAGCAACGACTTGCCCGAGCCCGGCTGTCCGAGCACCACTCTGGGGAGTCGATCCCGGCATGAACGAGCTCTTCGCCGTATCCAGCTCCTCGGGCGATGTTGCGCGATGCTCTGCGGCGAGCTCCTACACGGACACTGGACACGAGCGCAGGGCACGAACGACGCAGCGGTGGCAGACACATGACCCAGACGTCAAGAAGGCGATCGATACGATGACTAGCGGGAAGACTGCCTCCTACGAGCGCCTGAAGGTGCACGTCTCTGTCGTCACCGCATCGCAGGATCTTCTCCTTCGCTTCGAAATGGAGCGCGCGTATCCTCAGCTTCGCTTCCGACATTGGTCTCTTGTGCGTCGCAAGTTGGACCAGCTCGCGGACCGCCTGATGCGCGACAGTGAACGCAGCACAGTGATCGGGTGCGGCGACTGGAACGGAAGAGCCAAGTGCATCAAGGGACATGCTGGCGTGCCAACCAAGCGCTTCGACCGGCTGCTGAGGACTCGTTGCGAGGTGGTATCGATCGACGAGTTCCGAGCCAGCCGAGTTCGCCACAACTGCGCTGATCGTGATCGATCTGTCGAGGCGACGCACGTCGATGAGTTCGTCAACTTGTGCCACCCTCATCGACATGCATCTGGTAAGACGACAGAGCGCAAGGTTCACCGCATCCAACATTGTCTTGTACACAATGGCGGCTGTGGAATGACGGTGAACCGTGATCTCAACGCGTCGGCCAACATCCTCGAGCTCCTCAAGCACCACCTTCGACAAGGCAACAGCTGACCGTGGGTGCTCTCGCGATCGCGTTCAAGCACAGTCGTGCAAAGAGCACCAGGATGAGTCCATCTTTTCTTCGCGCCATGTGGAAGCCTCTGGAGTCTGGGCGTCCTCGCGGTGTCTTCAGTTCGATTGCTGTTCTTCGCTCCGGCAGCGGCAGCGGCGGTGGCGGCGGACTGCGCACGACCTTCTCGTCGACTTCACCCCGGTGACGGCGGCGAGTTAGTTGTGCAGGTGCATGGGCGTCGCTCGTGCCACTGCATTCAAAGCAGTGGACTCGAGCATTGGTACTCAGGGTTTGCTTTTATCCTGAAATACCGAAATCGCACCCAGTTCCTCCTCGTCACCTCCTCATGCGCCGGATCTGCGTCTCGTGCGGCGTCGCCGGCGACCAGCAGCTGCCGCTGGAGACGGAGGGCGACGGCCGTGACGCTGAGTGCGGCACGTGCCGCAAGCCGCTGCAGGTGCCGAGCGCCTTCGACTGCGCGCGCCTGGGGCTGCTCGACGACCTGCGAGAGCTCATCGCCGCCGTGCGTGGTCTGCAGCTCACGCCAAGTGGGTTGCTTCCAGAATGCTGACGCGTGCGTGCATACGACCGCAGACACCGGACTTTGACGTGAACGCGCTGGAGCTCGCGTCGAACGCCACGCTGCTGCATCACGCGGCGGTGAACAGCAAGATGCGGATCCTCGAGTGCGTCGGCATGCAGTAGTAGTAGTAGTCGTAGTAGTCGTCGTCGTCGTAGTAGTCGTAGTAGACAACGAGAGCACGCAAGAGGGGCTGAGTATGCGCGTGTGTGTGCATCAGGTTCTTGGTCGGCGACCAGGAGCTCAAGCGTACGCTGCGCGTGGACGCGCTGGGCGGCGAGCTGCAGACGACGCCGCTCTTCTGGGCCGCGTACCACAACCACATCTACGCGGTGGAGCTGCTGCTGCGTCACGGCGCGGACGCGAGCTTCATGGACGCCGCCGGCTTCAACGCCTTCCTGCTGGCGATCCAGGTACTGGGGCGAGAATGAGATGAGAATGGGATGAGAATGAGGTGCATTGACACTGACCTGGAGGTCGTCCTGCGAGCCCACCGCAGCGTTGCTTCCCGATCACAGCGGCGTATCTCGTGGCGAAAGGCACAGACATCGACGTGCGCATGCGAGGTGCGTACTGCTTCTGCTATAACGACACCAGCAGCAGCAGCTGACGCCGCCCTTCGCGCAGACTCGCACCAGAAGACGGCGCTGATGCTGCTGAGCACCCGCGAGCGCTTCCACCTCGACTCGTTCCGCATGGTACTGAGTCTGCACGCGGCGGTGGATCTGCAGGACGCCGAAGGCAACACAGGTGCGCAGCTCGCATGGTGGCTCACGACGTCCACGCTCACGACGCCCACGCTCACGCCATCGCCGCATCACGACAGCGCTGCACCACGCGGCCATGCACGACGTCGGCCTCGCCGTCCGCATGCTGCTCGACAGCGGCGCGGACCCGACGATCGCGAACGCAGAAGGGAAGACACCGCTTGACCTCGCGCGGACGTTCGCGCACCCGCAGTCCGCGACGCTGCACCTGCTGACGGAGGACGCGCAGCTCCAGCGTCTCGCTCGGTGGACGCGCATCTCGGTATGTGTGTGGGAGGGTGCTGGTGCGGGAATGTAGTCTCACGTCCTGACGCCTCGCCGCCTCCGCTCTGCCTAGAAACGCACGCTGGAAGCCAACGTGTACAAACTGTCGTTCTTCGTGCCGTGGCTGTTGCTGCCGGGCGTCTGCGCCGTGCTCGTGTACAGCGAGGGGGTCTTCCGCATCCTATGGCAGGAGGCGCTCTTGATCACGGTGACCGGGGTGCTGCTCAAGCTTCTGCAGCGCGGCACGTACGGCGACAAACAGAAGGCGGCGGCGCTCATGCTCGGCGTCAACCTGAGCTCAATCGTGTACATCTCGGCGAGCTTCCCGCGGTTCGCGGCAGCGACGGGCGCGAGCGCGGGCTATCAGCTGCTCACGGCGCTGTCGGTCGTCCTGACGCTTTGGTGTCTCTATAAGACCGCGATGACGGACGCCGGCGTCGTGGCGACGTCGTACAGCGAGAAGATCGACAACATCCGCCGCCTGGTCGAGTCCAAGTCGCCCGTCGCGACGAAGCTCTGCCTCACGTGTCTGCACCGCCGGCCGCTGCGCAGCAAGCACTGCCCGGAGCTCAAGGCGTGCATCGCCAAGTTCGACCACTACTGCCCGTTCACGGTGAACGCGATCGGCGCGGAGAATCACAGCTACTTCTTGGGCTTCGTCGCGTTCGCCGAGCTTGGCATCGGGCTCGCGCTCGCAGTGTGCTGGCGCTATGTGGCGCAGCAGCCCGACATCCTGTGGACCCGCGGCGCGGTCGCGTGGCTCTGGAGCGTCGTGCACTTCGAGCCCATGGTCGTGTGCGTCGCGGCGCTCGCGGTCCTCGAGTTCGTGTGGATCGGGTACCTCCTGGGCTTCCACTTCTACCTCGTGCTGTCGGCGCTCACGACGTACGAGTTCATCAAGAACGAGAACGAGTCGCGCGCGTTCTCACGGGGCGGCAGCTGGCACAACGTCGTCGACTTCTTCCGCCTGCCAGGCGCGAGGTCGGTCGACTGGACGCGCGTCTTCAGCCTCGAGGACTACCGCGCTGCCACCAACCAGGAGCGCGGCGGCAGGAAGCGCGACAAGGAGCTGTAGAGAGAGAGAAAGTGAGAGAGAGAGAGAGATGGTTGCGGACGCTGCCTCGTCCACTGAAGAGCAACATTGTTTGTCGTCTCCCGATCTTGTGTCAAGAGAGCGTCTCCAGCAGCTCGACGCGGTCCTCGCTGCGCGAAGACGGCGGCGCGAAGTGCGTCATCGACGACTGCTTGCGCTTCCCGCCGAGCCGCGTCTGCGAAGCCGGCGAGAGCAGCGCGTGCCGACTCGTACCGTCCATCGAACTGAGCGCTGTGAGGTGTTTGACATCGCCGCGGACCTCGTCGAGCGACCGGAGGAGGCTCTCGTTCTGGAGCGCGAGCTGGAGGATCATGCCTTGCAGCAGCTTCGTGCTCACATCGCCGCCGCCGCCACCAGCGTTGCCTCCGCCACTCCGCTCCGGTGACCGCCGACCTATAGGCGATCCACCACCACCGCGAGCGTTCGTGGCTCGAAGGAACTCTGCACTGCTTCCTCCGTACGCCAGGCTGTCGTGCTCGTCCTCGCGCTCGGAAGACACGACAGTGTGCACGAGCTTGCCGCCAAAGTCGCTCAGCGCGCTCACTTGCGTCGAGATGAGCTTGGCGCTCTTCTGGATCGCCTTGGACGACGAGATCGCGCGCACGACCGCCAGGCGGCTCCCGCCCACCTTCTTCGCGCGGCGGCCCCCACGCAGGTGCGCGAGTTTCTCGCGGAGCTGCAGGTACAGCGCCTTGGCGTACCGGGCGATCTCGATCACGATGTGGACCCGCTTGTGTGCCGACTGCTGCTGCTGGAACTCGGCGTCGGCGAGCGCCTGCCTGTAGGCTTCATAGATCACGACGAGGAAGAGATTCGCGAGCACGAACGCGTGGAGCAACAGGAAGCCCACGAGCAGCGCCGAGCGGATCGTCGCGTCCGGCTCGAGGTGGCTCGGCCACGGCTGCTGCTGCCTACGCTCCACGCCGAGCGCGAGCCCAAGAAGCGAGCGTGCCGCCGCCCCCACGCTCTGGTAGCCCTGCGAGCCGTGCGAGCCGCCGATCGCGACGACGAGAGCGCTCGCGTAGCCATAGACCAGCAGCGCCGTGCAGATGAGCAGCGAGAGCAGCTTCGTCTTGGCGAGCAGCACGGTGCGCACGAACACGTCGACGTTCTTGGACACACGCAGCAGGAGCAGCAGCACGAGCCAGCAGAGACACGTGTTGACCGCCAGGAGGTGCTGCGCAGCGCGGAAGGGTTCGACGAAGCCGCGCAGCGAGACGAAGGCGTCCGACTCGAGCGGGAGCACGCTCGGGAAGTTGATGAGCGCCACGAGCCGCGCGAGCCACACGAGCACGTAGAAGAGCAGGCTGAGTGCGCGCGCGGTCGAGCCGAAGCGCGACGACCACTTGAGCGCCTTGAGCGCTGCTGTCTTGCGCCGCCGGCCAGTGTGCGCGAGCAGCTCGGACACGAGGAAGTAGACATAGAAGCACAGCACGAGCAGGTTGCAGACCGACGCGGACAGCTGCTCCGCGTCGAACAGGAAGCTCTTGGTGAGCGGCGCGCTGGTCGCGACCACGCTCGGCACGACGCCTCCGCTCGCCGGGAACTCGAACACGAACCGCAGCGCGAGAACGCGGCGGAGCATCGCGTTGAACAAGTTCACGTCGAGCATCACGACGCGGGTGTTCGCGTCGACGTAGGAGCTGCGCTCGAGCCACGCGAGGATCTGCGCTGCCTGAGCGGAGTCAGCGCGCGGCAGCACGACCGAGAACGCTGGCGCCGGCAGCTCTTGCGAACCCGCTCTCATGGACGCGTAGTGCCCACGGCGCTCCGAGAGGGTGTCGGTGCCGTTGAGACCTGCGAATGGGAACGCAGAGCCGTCGTCGCCCCCGAACGGCTCAGAGAACTCGTCGCTGGCGTCAAAGTCGCCGCGGGCAGCGCCGTAGCAGAACAGCGTCGAGGACTCGGTCGGTGTCGAGCCGAAGTAGCTCGTAACGCGAGCCGAGCAGTCGGCTCTCGAGACGCGCAGTTGGCCGATTCGGATCCCGCCGACGACGCGATTGTTCTGGAATACGAGCGCGTCGGAGCTGTGCTCGGGAGGGTACGAGAGCGCGAGGAACGGCCCCCGGAGCCACGCGAAGAGCTCCGGCGCGCTTGATATTCGGTACAGCGACTTGGGTTCTGCTGTGCTCGACGGAGCCCGGAACTCGGCTGTTGCGTACTGGGCTGAGTTCACAGCACGCGCACACACACGTGAGCAGCAAGCAGGCCACTCGACCTGCTTCGACGACACACATTGCTAAGTATGCTGTAGGATGCAGCACGTACCCACTGGCGCGTTCGCGAAGTGGAACAGCCGCTCGCGCGCGGAGTCGGCGCCCGTGCTCGTCGAGTAGAAGCAGAGAAACACGATGTGGAGCAGCAGCTCGCGGATCTTGGCGCGAATCCGCGCGCTGCGCTTCTTGTGGATCACCGTCTGCGCGTGCGTGCGACAGAGCTCCTGGAACGCGGTCACGCGCTTCTGGTTGCCGTGGCGCCGTCTCCACCTACGTAAAGCGAATCACCAAGTTGATCAGTCGGTCGCCTTCGGATGGTGTCGAGACTACGACCAACAAGCAGCGTCTGCACCATCGCTGGAGGCCGACGATGGCGTCGTGTCTCGACTTCTCCACGAGTTCGTCCAGCGTCAGAACGCCGTGGTGGCTCCCATTCTGCGGCGATGTGGGCGACGCGAGCTCCGCGGACTCGTGGAGCGGGTTGGGAGACGCCTTCGAGGACGACGACGCGGGCGCCAAGCCGAGCTCGTCTCTGCTCGGCATGCGGCCGCAGCATGTAGGTGGCCACCAGGCGCGACCTCCTCCTTGGCAACTTTATCTGAGACTTTGTACTGACAATTACATAACGTCTTCCAGAGTACTCGAAATCCGCTGATCACCGCGGACGCGTACATGATGGTGACGCTCGCGGTCACGGAGCTCGACATCGGCATCAGCAACGTGTGTACAATCATGGAGGGCTTGGCACCGCTGTGCTCGAGAACGACGCTCCGGAACAATTTCGACCCGAGACACAATGCCAGCAGGGGAGAGGAGACACGAATGGCACCGTCGATGCGTTTGGTGCATGAGGGAGCACGCAGGGACAGCAAGCAGTGCGGCGGATTTGCAACACGACTGACTGATCGATCAAGAGAGGCGACACGCGCGCCACTCGCTTGATCTGAAGGCGGCCACACGCATCTGTTCCCATAGTCATCGTGGTTGAGCGAACGCTTCAGAATGCATGGAGATCATTCAGCGATCAGTGGCATTTACCGAGTACGACGGGGGTTCTATGGCGAGTAAGCGCGTTGGAGAGAGACGAAGAGCATCAGCCGGCTTACTCCGAGTGTCTGGCGACCGGACTACTGCTGCTACTTAGTCGGCCGGAGACGTGAAGGATGCCGCAGTGCCGACGACCGTGAACACGAGCGAGAGCACAGCGAGCGCGGCGTTGAGCCAGATCTCCCAGCGCGGCAGGCGGTGGCCGAACAGCTTGATGTAGCACACGCACGGCAGGAAGACGGACGCGGTCATCGCGAAGAACGCGCCGAGAAACGACGTCACGCGCGCAAAGTGCGGTACGAAGAGCGCACAGAAGAGCGCCGAGACGCCGATGACCGTGCGGATGAACGCGCGGAAGATCTTGGTGCGCCGGGTGCCCGGCTGGCTCATCTCCGCCGGCGTCAGCATGAACTCCTCGAGCGCGAGCGCGATGGGTGTGATCGTGATCGCGATCTTCGACATCGGGTTGAGCGCGATTGTCCAGACCACGAGGCGCGTGAGCAATCCAGGATGCACCGCGATGAGGTTGAGCGTGATCTCCTTCGTTGTCTGCACGCCGAACATGAGGTAGCCGCCGAGCTCGATCGCTCCGTACACGAGGCACACAACGAAGTACGCGACGTTGAGCACCTTCGGGTACTCGGCGCGGTTCTCCATCGACGAGCAGATGGACGGGAAGACCGAGTGGCCGCCGAACGCGACCATCGTGAGCCCGATCGCGAGCGGGATGCGCTCCGTGTCCGCGATCAGCTCGAGCGGCTGTGGCTCGAGGAGGCTGCCGACCGTGTACCCCGGCGCGCTCGGGTCGATCGCGAAGCCGACGTAGAAGACCGTGAAGAGGCAGAAGAGCGACGAGAGGATGCCGATGATGCTGAAGTACGACAGCAGCGACAGGTGCGTGGTCCAGAGCGTCGGCATGATGAGCACGAACGCCAGCACCGCCATCTGCTGTTCGTTGAACGCTGGCACGAGCGCTGCCAGCGTGTCGCCGACTGGAAATCGACGCAGCAGACGTCAGTGAGCGTGCGCTGCAGTCACCTCAAGCAAAATACATCGCGCGGCGCACGTACTGAGGACGTCGAACATAGCGCACGCCGTGAAGAGCTCGGAGAAGAAGATGACGCTGATCGCGAGCCGGCCGCGCGTGCCGAACGCCGCCTCGCCGATGTCCGGGTACGTCTGTGGTCCGAGCACTCTTTTTGGTAAGTAGATTCCTTGCGAGCCATGGTCTTCGAGAGCCAGCACCCGCACCTGCATGCCCTCCTGGTAGTCGAGGCAGTAGCCGAGCAGCTTGCCCGTGTGGTTGGTCACGAGCGTGAAGAAGAAGAAGAGCGGCACGCCTACGAGCATCCCGCTCGAGCGCAGCGCGAAGGGGCTCGAGAGCACGCCGACGCCCAGCAGCACGTTGATGGCGTTGAACACCGCCTCCTTGTAGTTCATCTTGCCGTGGCTGCTGCCGCCGTGGCCGCCCAGCTCGACCGCATTTCCTCCCGCCAGCAGCCGCGAGTGCTCCGAGAAAGACCGCGTGTGCTCCGAGAAGGACCCCGAGTGTCGCCGGTGGAGTGCCACGGGCGACGCCATGCTGCGTGTTTACAGTCCAGTGCACCAGGTCAGCGAGCGAGAGCGCCGCCCCGCTGGCAGCAGTGAGGTATAGTCACGCACATGGTCTCCACGCCCTCTTCGAACGTCGCCGGCCACGCATGGGACGCGCCGGCCCCAGGCGACAGCCGCCGGTCGTCGCTCATTGTACGGCGCTGAAGTATCGGAGCTGAAGAGCAGAGGCTGGGAGTCCAGAGAGCCGTCGGGCGTCAGGCGTCGGGCGTCGGCTGGCGGGCGAATTCGCGAGTGGTGCAGGAAACGCAGTTGTTGCGTGGTGGATTGTGGATTGAATGCGCAGTCTCCCTCGTTTTCTTCACTAGCCAAATGTCGCGTCACATGTTTGGGTTATTTCACTATCCACGATTCAAACAAGACGATCATGCTGCGCGGCCACCACCACCACCAGCTCCTTCGTGGACGCGCGCGTGTCGCCAGTCGCGCGCTCGCCTCGTCTGCTGCTTCTGCTGCTGTCCATGTGCCTGTGATGCTGGAGGAGACGCTGGCGCTGTGGGCGGGCGGCGACTGCCGAGAGACTCGCGTGTTCGTGGACGGCACCGCCGGCTTCGGCGGCCATGCGCGCGCGCTGCTGACGCGCCACGCAGACGCGCGCCTGCTGTGCGTGGACCGCGACGCGGAGGTCCGTCTGTGCGCCCTGCGTCGCTTCACGATGGGATGCTGTGTCTAACGCAGCAACTCACGCACATCCCGACCAGGTGCTGGCGGTCGCGCGCGAGAACCTGCGCGACTTCGGCGACCGCGTGCGCTTCCAGCAGGGCTCGTACGCGGACGTGGCGCGGCACCTGGCGGCCGCTGGGCTCGGAGGCGACGCCGGCGGCGGCAGCGTGGCGGGCGCGCTCGTGGATCTCGGCGCTAACAGCTTCCACTTCGACCAGGCGCACCGCGGCTTCAGCCTGCAGCACGACGGGCCGCTCGACATGCGCTTCGACCAGCGCGGCGGCGGACACACGGCCGCGGACGTGCTCAACACGCACTCGGAGGTGCAGCTCACCAAGGTGGAGTCTGACTGGCGGTCGGAGTCGCTGTCGGAATGGGTGGCTGGGAGCGACTCACTCACACCCACTCGGGGAGCAGATCTTCCGCGACTTTGGTGAGGAGCGGCTCGCGAAGGAGTTCGCCAAGGCGGTAGTGCGCGATCGCGACGAGAAGCAGCTCGCGTTCCGCACGACGCGGGACCTGAGGGAGTGCATTGAGCGCATCGCGCGCAAGTGGGAGCGCGAGGCACCCAAGAAGAAGAGCACGACGCACCCGGCCACGCGCTGCTTCCAGGCGTTGCGCATCTACGTCAATGAGGAGCTGCAACACGTCGAGGTACGCGGGTGGCAGGCAGGCTGGCTGATAGTAGGATGGGACGGATGGCTGGTGTTGATTGCACTCCTCGCGCGTGGCGTTCGGTGTTCTCAGGATGGGCTCCACGCGCTGATCGACCAGCTCGCGCCAGGCGGCCGACTCGGTGCGTCGCAGACCTGTTAAGCTAGTGAACGCTGATGCCAGAGCGACTGATCTGGTGTGCTGCTCGTGGTGGCAGTGACGATCGCGTTCCACTCGCTGGAAGACCGGCCGATCAAGACGCTCTTCCGGAAGCTAGTGCGTGTTGGTGACACTGGCAGTGGTGGGCTGGATAGTCGCAGCTCATGGGGGCGGTCGTGTCGGGTGCTGTGTAGGACAAGTATGGCCGCGACGACGAGGACGCTGACGACGTGTTCAATCTCGACGAGTTCGATGACTCGGACGACGAGGACGATGAGCAGCCGACGCAGACAAAGCGCTTCCGCCTCGCGAAGCGCAAGGCCATCAAGCCGACGGCGGAGGAGATGACGGCGAACCCGCGCTCGCGCAGCGCGCGGCTGCGATGCCTTGAGCGCATTCAATAGAGAAGACGATTGTGCTGGCCGCTCGGTGGCTCCAGGGACTGGGCGACCGCTGTCCGAGGAGATCAAAGACGTCGCCCCGTTGGCGTCCTTGATTTCGTTGTTCCAACGGCGATCTTGGCAGCAGGTCGACTCGCGTCTTGGCTCTGGTGGCGTTAAGAGGATGTCCTCGACGACGTTGTTGTTACGACGGCGGCAGTGAGGAGTACGGCGAGGAGCAGGTAGCAGCTCTAAGCGAGGTTGCTGACTACCTCCGAAGCTGGCATCTTATCGACCAGCAAGTTAGCGACAAACGCACCTGCACGACGTTCACAGCTCTGAGCACGAGCGTCGTGAAGATCGACTCATAAAGAGCGAGAGGCAGCGCACGTGGAAGATCTCGACGCTGAAGGTCACAGGCTTCGTGGCGCTCAGATCGGCGAGGAAGAAGCTATCTTCCAGCACGAAGGTGGTCAATCTGCGTGTTGCTACTATGTATACTGCATCTCTGCATCTCTGCATCTCTGCATCTCTGCATCTCTGCATCTCTGCATCTCTCTCTCTCTCACTCTCTGAGAGAGCTGCTGGGTGCTGGATGCTAGTCGCTATACTGGCGGCGGCGTCGAATCACCGCCATCCTCCTTCTTCGAGCTCTCGAACGACGTGAACGTGATCGAGCGCCGCTTGGCCACTCGCTCGCGCGGATTAGCCTCCCGCGTCGCCGCGGGCATCCCCACCTCGATGTCGTCCATGCTGCGTCGATTCAGCCGTCCTGAGCCACCACCCTCGCCGCTGCTCCATCAACACACAACACACGCGAGTGTCAGCACGGCCATCTTACAGTAGCTCTGTCAGACCGATCGAACGCACCCTGAGATTATCCGAGTCGATGGGCGGCGCGAGATGCCTGCGGTTTGGAAGCCCAGGCCGCCGAGGATCTCCGTGAAGCACATCGTCGCCGACATGTCGAGGTAGTTGTCGATCGCGTGGCGGCTCACCTGGTCCTGGCCGCCCGAGCCGTCGTCGTCCTCGTCCGACTCCTCGCCCGTGCTCACTTCGCTCTCGTTCTCGGGGATCGTCCCGATTGCCGCAGCGGCGGCAGCCGCGATCGCCGCGGCCTCGTCGTCGGTGAGGCCTTCTGCGGCCGGCACTTCCGGGACGCTCGGCAAGTGGCCCCGGCCACTCTCGGGCTTCATCTCCATCGTCGATGTGAAGCTGAAGCCGCGCTCGAGGATCTTGCGCTTCGATGCGTGCGCTGGGTGCGCCGGCTTGCGCTTCGAGAGCAGCACGACGCCGAAGATCGTCGTCACAATGCCGAGCACGAACATGAGTGCCTGGTGCACCGAGAACGTGCGGATCTCCTGGAAGTAGATCGCGCCGCCGAGAACGCCCGTGATGATCCAGTATGCCTGGTAGATCGGCACGACCGCGAGCGCGTCGTAGTGGACGAGGCCACAGTTGAGGTAGTGGATCTGGCAGAGCAGGCACCCGACGAGCGCCAGCGCGAGCAGGTACGTCTCCACGTGCTTGAAGCAGTCGTCGCCGTGGAACGCGGCCTTGAGCAGCTCGGCGCATGACTTGGCGAAGAGCACGGACTGGCCGCCCATCGTCCCGGACAGGCTGCCGTCACACAGCAGTAGTTAGTCAGCACCATCACACATCTCCCACACAGCAGCAGCAGCGAGAGCAACGCACCCAGAGTACGCCACGAGGCGGACGCGAGCCCACAGCGCCGGCTGCCCGAACTGGATCAGCCGATGCCGCTTGCTCGTGAGGCGCAGCGTCTCGACGAGCTTGATGAGCGCGTAGTGCATCGCGACGCAAAGAAGCACGACGACGAAGTACACGCCTGCGGACACGAGTGGTGAGCGCCGGACAGCGCACGACTCAAGAGCCATGCCGGGACGTACACGTGAGCGGGTCACGGTAGAGCTCCAGGAGCATGCTTAGGTTGTACGACGGCGACGTGTGCGACGCGAACACGACGGCGATGGTGGCGCCGGCGAAGATCACGAGCGTCGCCGCGATGTCCTTGCGCCCGAGCTTCTCCTTGTTGAAGCACGGCGCGAGCATCTGCACGCAAGCGCTGGTCGTGAGCCTCCCGAGCACGTCACCAACCAACTAGCTACTCCCTGTCCACCAGCGCTGTCGCACCATGTTCCACACGAGTGTGAGCGCCGCGAGTGGTGCCAATAGACTCTGCGGCGCGAGCCCGAAGGCGACGAAGTCGAGGATCGAGCCGGCGAGGATGAGGAAGAAGCCGAGGCACCAGAGCGGCAGGCGGTACGGCGGCGTGGACTCGGCGCTGTTCTGCTCGTGCGCCACCAGCTCGCTCTGCTTGAGCGCGCGCTTCTGCAGGTTGATGCCGACGCTCGCGAAGAACGAGAAGACGACGGCGATCGTGAAGCCCACGACCCACGCCGAGTGCTTGGGGCCGACGTAGTCGACCGCGAAGCACTGGCCGCCGTCCGCGACGCCCGCCGTCTGGAGATCCGATGACGCTGCCGCGTCGCCGCAGAACGCGCGCTGCACTTTCGCGAGTGCCGTCGCCGGCTGCAGCGCCGCCGAGCAGTTGGCGGCGATCGCCGACGTGCAGCTCGCCAAGCAGAGCCGCTGCGGCGCGCCGAGCTCGCAGACGCTGAAGCGCTTGGCGCACTCGGCGCGTCGCAGCGCGGCGCCGCATGAAGACGACGCGTCGGCGGCGGCAGCGCTGACGTTCGCGGCGGCCGCCAGCTGCACGAACGAGTCGCGCGCCGCGTCGTCCATCTCGCGCCAGGACGCCGATCTGCAGGACGAGTATCCGACGAACGGCGCGCAGAACGGGATCTCGGCGGCCGCCGGCACGTCGCAGGCCGCGCAGCTCATCGCCGTCGCCGCGAAGCGCGTCGAGTTCGCTGAGGCGGGCGCCACGGCGAGCGTGAGCGCTGCTGCTACTACTGCGACGATGAGCGCCAGCATCTGGCGACCTTATGTATCGGAAGGTGCGCTTCAAGATGCTCGAAGCGGTGGGTTACTGAAAAATATTTCGAATTAGATCCGGTAAATATTTGGAGTCCAGGGAGTAAGAGGAAATGACATCCGGGTAGTCCTTCACAGCACCACACACTCCATTGTCGCGAGATGATGCTGAGGAGGTCATGGGCGACAGCGCGACGGCGCCTGGGCGTCGCGCGCGCGTTCTCTTCGTCTGCAGCAGGAAGCGGCAGCCAGGAGCCGCGGCTCTCGCCGGCGGAGCTCGGACCGTATCTCTCGACGCACCTGCAGCAGTTCACGCCGGACGTCGTGCGCAACTTCAGCATCGTGGCGCACATCGATCACGGCAAGTCGGTGCGTGGCGACAGCAGCTCTCTATGGACTTTCAGTATGCAACGACCGAGGGGCTGACACACAAGAACAGACACTTGCCGACCGCCTGCTCGAGATCAGCGGGAACATTACCAAGCGCGACCGCGACAACGCGCAGCACATGGACTCACTCAAGGTGCGAGAAGGAGGCTGCGATGCTGTTGGCAGCAGACGACTGACTATGTGTGCGGGGCGGCAGGTGGAGCGCGAGCGCGGCATCACCGTGAAGGCGCAGACGGCGTCCATGGTGCACTTTGACTCCGCGAGCGGGAAGACGTACCTGCTGAACCTCGTGGACACGCCCGGGCACGTGGACTTCAGTTATGAGGTGAACCGCTCGCTGTCAGCGTGCGAAGGCGTGCTGCTGCTCGTGGACTGCTCGCAGGGAATCCAGGCGCAGACGCTCGCGACGTACTACGCCGCCAAGGAGCGCGGGCTGCAGGTCGTACCCGTGCTCACGAAGATCGACATGCCGCACGCGCAGCCGGAGGATTCAATCCTGAGCCTCTCGAGCCTGCTGGACGTGGACCCGGACTCGGTGCTGCTCACGTCCGCGAAGAGCGGAATCGGCATCTCGGATGTGCTGCCCGCCGTGATCGAGCGGCTGCCGGCGCCGCCGTGCGACCCGAGCGCGCCGCTCAAGTGTCTGCTCGTGGACTCGTACTACGATGACTACCGCGGCATCGTGTGCCTCGTCAAGATCGTCGACGGGTCGATCGCGCCGGGCGACAAGATCGTGAGCTCGCACCAGAAGACCAAGTTCGAGGTGCAGGAGACCGGCGTGCTGCTGCCGCACCGGTTCAAGACGAACGCCCTGCACGCCGGGCAGGTTGGGTACGTCATCGCGGGCATGAAGACGACGACGGAAGCCAAGGTCGGCGACACATTCTTCCGCGAGCACGCGCCCGTGGCGCCGCTCCCGGGCTTCCAGGAGGCCAAGAGCATGGTGTTCGCGAGCATGTACCCGACGGACGACTGTAACTTTGAGGACCTGCGCGTGGCGATCGAAAAGCTCACGCTCAACGACGCGAGCGTGACGGCGCAGATCGAAACGAGCGGCGCGCTCGGCATGGGCTTCCGCTGCGGCTTCCTCGGGCTGCTACACATGGAAGTGTTCCACCAGCGGCTCGCGGACGAGCAGAACATGCAGGTGCTCGTGACCGCGCCGATGGTGCCGTACACGGTGGTGGACCCCAAGGGCGTGGCCGAAGTCGTCGAGACGCCCGGCAGCTTCCCCGAGTCGACCAAGTACTACGAGGTGCTCGAACCGATGGTCGAGGCGTCCATCATCACACCGACCGACTTCCTCGGACCGATCCTGAGCCTCGCGAAGGACAAGCGCGGCATCCAGACGAACCTCGTGTACCTCGAGGACGGCCGCGTGGTCCTCACGCTCAACGTGCCGTGGCAGGAGGTCGTGACCAACTTTTACAACGAGCTCAAGACGATCTCGTCCGGCTACGGTGCGTCCTCGTGTGTGGCACTTGGATGCCTCTTGGATGCTGCTAACCGGATCATGTGCCTGTGTGTCGATGACCGCGCAGCGACGCTCAACTACCGCGAGATCGAGCCACAGAAGGCCGACATCGTCAAGGTCGACATCCTGATCAACGGCAAGGTGCTCGACGCGCTGTCGTTCGTGTGCCACCGGAGCAAGGTATGTACGACTGCGTGCGGGTTCTCGTTGCCTGGGAGACTGGAGAGTGAGTGAGTGACAGCTTCTTCGCGCGAACCTGCTTCTCAGGCGACGATCGACGGCCGCGCGCTGTGCCTGAAGCTCAAGAAGGTGATCGAGCGGCAGCAGTACGAGATCTCGATCCAGGCGTGTCTCGGCGGCAAGGTGTTCGCGAAGGAGCGCATCGCGCCGTACCGCAAGGACGTGCTCATCAAGTCGGGCAAGACCGTTGGCGGCGGTGACTCGACGCGCAAGAAGAAGCTGCTCGCCAAGCAGAAGGAGGGCAAGCGCCGCATGAAGACCGTCTCGAACGTGCAGCTGTCGCAGGACGCGTTCTGGTCCGTCATGTCCAAGTAGAGCTGCTGGGAGCAGCAGCAGCAGCAGCAGCAGCAGAAGCAGAGAGCGTAAGTGAAGACAGGGACCGATAGACATAGAGACAGACACACGTCTACGTGTCTTGATCGTGCGTGGTGCGTGACGCTTCGCCAGCTGCATGACGCTTTCTTAGAGCTGGGACTTGGCGAAGTCCGCCTTCATGAATGCCAGCGCCTCCTTGACGTCCGCGACGACCTGGTACGCCGGGTTCGCAGCGTCGTTCGCCGGCCCCGTGTGCATGCCCGTGAGCGTGAGCAGCGACTTCCAGCGGCCGCCGGCGCGGTTGGCGCCCTTGATGTCCGTCGTCGGGTTGTCGCCCACCATGTAGATGCGCTCGACGCGGTCGTGCTGCTGGTCGATGAGGTTCTCAGCGTACGCGAACGACGTCGGCTCAGGCTTGCCGAAGAGCGTCTGGTCGAGGTGGTGGCCCGTCGTGCGGAAGTAGAGGTCCTCCATGACCGCGCGGAAGGCGCCGGCGCCGTAGCGCGGTAGGTGGAATTCGCCGACGTACTGGAAGTCCGAGCACGCCGAGTAGAGCGGCACGTGCTGCTTGCCGCCGTGGTGGCCGAGGCGGCCGTCCTGCGCGCAGAGCACGTCCATGACGATCTGAAGCTCGCGGCCCCAGTAGATCGGGTCGATGAGCACGAAGACGGCGCCGAAGTGCTGTTGATCGAAGCGCCCGCCGAGCGGCAGGTCGCCCAAGATCTTGATGTCCGGATACATGGTCGGGTAGTGCGCGTGCAGCTGGCCGACCGTGACGACGTTGCGGAAGCCATAGCTGTCCATCACGGCGCTGAGCTCGTCGCAGTCCTTGCCGACCGCGAGCACGAGGTCGTCGCGGTGCTTGGCGGCCAGCGCGCGCATGGGCGTGTGGCTCATACATAGAAACGCCGGGTCGACGTCCACGCCGAGGATCTGCGCGATCTGGCGCGCCTTCTTGACCTCCGGGTAGCCCCCGCCGTTGGTCATGATGGCCCACGGTATCTGCTGCGCGCGCAGCTCCTCCAGCACCTCGCGCGCGCCGGGGATCGGCGTCTTGCCGCGCAGCAGCACGCCATCGACGTCGAACACCACGCCGAAGGTGGAGGCGGAAGACGGGGCGGAAGCAGAGAGGAAGCGCGAGGCGCGCGACGGCGGCGCGCACGCAGCAAGCAGGCGGCGCGCGAGCATATTGATTGGCTTGTTTCGGAGTGTCCGATTGGAATAACCTGGTCAGCTATTGATTCGCACGAAGTGACGATTAATTTGTATGTGGAATGGGAATGTAACCGTCACGTCGACAGGAACTATACAATTCGCAAGCGAAGAGCGTCATTTGGTGTGGACCCCTTCACTTTAGGGCGCTCTATTCAGCTCGCAGCTGTACTCGTTCCAGCGAATGCGCAAACGCGGCAAAAAAGTGACATGCGCAAACAAAAGAATGACCCAAGAGAGACCAGCGGAACGATCGCAGGCAACCGCTCTGCTCATTCTGCAACGAGCGCCGCCGTGAGCAAGCCCCAGCAGCTTTCCCTCCCCTTCAGCATGGAGAAGACGCCTGCCTCCACCACCGCCTCTGCACTGCCGCCTACGCGCGAGACCCACGGGCGCCGCCCGCTCACGCTGCCGGAGAAGATCCTGACCCACTGGGCCGTGGGGCTCGCGCGCCCCGAGGTGGAGCCCGGGCAGATGCTCTGCGTGAAGGCGCAGTGGACGCTCGCGTGCGAGATCACGTGGAAGTCCATGGACAAGACGTACCAGGACATGGGTCGCCCGCGCATCTGGCGTAACGACCGCTTCTGGCTCGCCGTGGACCACACGGTGGACCCGCGCGTGAACCACCTGCCGACGCAGCAGATGATGATCAAGGCGTCCGTGGACTTCGCCAAGGAGGCCAACCTGACCAACTTCCAGCCGCCCAATACCACGATCCTGCACACCGAGTTCTACCGTCAGCGCGCGCAGCCCGGCCAGATCGTCGTCGGCGCCGACTCGCACAGCTGCTCCACCGGCGGCCTCGGCGCCTTCGCGATTGGGCTCGGCGCCGCGGACGTCGTCATGCCGCTCGTGACGGGCGAGACGTGGATCAAGGTGCCGGAGACGGTGCTCGTCGAGTTCGTGGGCAACCCGCCGGTCGGCATGGGCGGCAAGGATGTGATGCTCTACACGCTCGGCATCCTCAAGTGCAACACGGTGGCGATCGGCCGCTGCGTCGAGTGGGGCGGCAACATCTCGGCGCTCTCGTGCGACGCGCGCTTTGCGATCGCCAACATGACGGCCGAGTTCGGCGGCATCGCCGGTGTCTTCCCCGCGGACGAGCGCACAGCCGCATACATCGGCGCGCGCGAGACGCACAAGGACGACGCGATCTACTTCCGCGCGGACCACGACGCTGAGTACGCGGAGAAGTACCAGATCAACCTTGACAACCTCGAGCCGCAGGTGGCGCTGTACCCGTCACCGGACAATGTGAAGCCTGTGAAGGAGGTCGCAGGCATGAAGCTCGATGGCTGCTTCATCGGCGCGTGCACGACCGCCGAGGAAGACCTGGTCCTCGGCGCGCTCGTGCTGGAGGCGTGCATGAAGGCGGGTCTCACGCCTGTGGCTCACGGCAAGCGTCGCGTGACCCCGGGCAGCCAGATCATCATCAACAAGCTGCGCGACCACGGTCTGCTCGCGGTGTACGAGAAGGCGGGCTTCACGGTCGGCGCACCGGGCTGCAGCTTCTGCCTGGGTATCGCTGCTGATGTGGCTGGCGAGAACGAGGTGTGGCTCAGCTCGCAGAACCGCAACTACCGCAACCGCATGGGGAAGGGTTCGATTGCGAACCTGGCCTCCGCGATCACGGTCGCTGCGTCAAGTTTCTCGATGGAGGTAACGGACCCGACGCCGTACCTGAAGCTCATCGACGAGGCCAAGTTCTACGAGCTGGTGCCGCGCGGTGCGGCGGCGACGTTCAGCGTGAGCGAGCCGGTGCCGGAGCTGGCTGGTGCGACGTCCGTGGCGGATGAGGACAGCGCTGCGGCTGCGGGGCTGGCGACGTTCCAGTCGCAGATCAAGGGCCGCGCGCAGGTGTTCGGCGACAACATCGACACGGACGCGATCCTGCCGGGCGAGTACCTGACGGAGAACGACATGGAGAAGCTCGGCAAGGTGGCGTTCTTGCACACGAACCCGGACTTCCGTGACAAGGTGAAGCAGGGCCAGAGTATCGTGGTGGCGGGCCATGGCTTTGGGTGTGGGTCGTCGCGCGAGCAGGCGGTGACGGCGATGAAGGGTGCGGGTGTGCAGGCGATCATCGCGCGGTCGTTCGGGTACATTTTCTCGCGCAACTACCAGAACTTCAGCCTCATGGGCATCCAGCTGAACGACGAGCGGTTCTACGAGCTCGCGACCGAGAACGCCGAGATCACGCTCAACATGACGGGGCGCACGATCGAGGTGGGCGGCGAGGTCTTCCGCTTCAACATGTCGCTCTTCGAGGAGCGGCTGCTGGCGGGCGGCGGCATCATGCCGCTCTACAAGAAGTTCGGCAACCGCCTGTTCCGCGTGGCGGTGCAGGAGCCGGGCGAGTCGAAGGGCGGCTGCGGGTCGACGGGCGGCAGCTCGAGCGGCAGCGGCGACTGCGGCCCCAAGTCTGCAGCGGTTGGCGCAGGCGCTGATCTGTCATGGTAGACGAGGCAGTCGAGTGTAGCCATTATCAGATTAGGAGTGTTGGTCAGAACAAGAATGCAGATATTTTTAGTGCCCGAGTCTTCGACTCTGTTTCTGACAAGCATCCTGCGTGCGTCGTCGAGGACGAGCCTCAAGCAGCTTCTGTCGGCGACTGCGGCGGCAGCGACGTCCCGAGCAGATTGGTGCGCTCACAGCAGCAGCAGAAGGAGAACGATGACAGCAGCAAGAGGCGCCAGCGTCAAGATCCCGCCGGACTGGCTGCACGAGGTGCGTCGATGTGACGCCAGCTCGACCGCCGCAGCAAGTGTAGCTACCCTTCTCTTACCTCCTCTGCGGATGCGTATAGCCCAACTTCCCCACGCGCTCGGACCTGCTCGAAGCGCGCAAACTTGAAAGACGCCAGCTTGCACTCGACGCGACGCATGATGGCTCAGAGCTCAGCAGTGGCGGATGCTCGCGCTTCGCACGCTCCGAGACCATCTTCCGCGACTCGTTCCGCAAAAGTGGCGCGTTCGACTTCTCAGGACAGCCGCCGATATCTCCGTTGCAGTTCCATCCGCGCGCGACGAGCAGTGGACTCCCAACACGGACAGCGTTCCTCGACCAACGCAAGGAGCAGAAGCAGGTCGAGAACCTCAAGTTCGAGCCGCCCGAGATCGTGCGCCTGCGCGACATCCCCAAGGCAGAACAGCTTCGCGAGTGGTGGAAGCAGCCGCGCGAAGGGTACGTGGCCGATCCCGGCGCCACGATCTGCGCGAACTCACTCCGGCTGGATCTCACGCGGCATGGAATCGAGCTTGGGCCGATGGATCCGGGGAAGGTGCGGTGCCCCGCATCGGTTAACGAGCGTCGCCAGCTCAAGCTGAAGAAAGGGTTGCTGGCGGACGATGTACACCGCGTCACGCACTCGGTCCCCGCCGCGTACTTCAAGAACGACCGCGCAGACACCGCCACAATCATGCGCGCGCCGGACCTTTATGCGCAAGAGCGGGCAGAGAGCAGTGACGGTGGTGATGGCAGCAGAGGAGGAGGCGGCAGCGGCATCAGCCATGGCGTGCAGACTCGGTCCGGGTCACTGCCTCCAGCGTTTCCACTGGTGTCGCCTGTCAAGGTTCCCGGTGCACAGCAAACGCGTCGACGACATGACCGACCGAAGACTCTCAGCATCGAGAACCTCTTTCTCGAGAGCACGGGCCAGCGCGTGCTGCTCGACCAGATCAAGGCGTGCTCGTCGCCTGCGTCACCGGATGGCCATTCCCTCAATACCAGCAGCAGCAACAGCGGAGGCTTCGCGTTCCTCACAGACTCGCAGCTCGCGAGCTCGCCGAACCAGTCCGCAGGTGGTGATTATCGTCACGGAGTCGTCCGATGCGGTGGCTTCGCTTGAGAGGACGAGCGAGATAGAGGCATCGAGCGAGGAGGTAGCAACAGAGAGAGACACACACATACACACGCTCCTACACATCCTAGTGGGCTGAGAGAGAGAGAGAGAGAGAGAGAGAGCAGAGGAGCTGATCGTCTAAGTGAAGCATTCATCACGCATCTACACGCCAGCGCGTTGCCAGACCTACTCGTCCGCCGCGTGGTCGCGCGTCCACTGCTGTATCCAAGCCACGACGCGCTCGACATTGACCTCCATGTCCTCGATCGTGCGGCTCTCGAGCTCCTGCACGATCTCGGCGGCGTAGCTCTCGCGCGCCTCCTGCAGTACGACCTCCATGATCTCGCACTCGACGTTCTCGCTCACCTTCTTCTCCGAGTACCCGCGGCGCTGCAGGCGGTCGAAGAGCGTCGTGTTATCCACGCGCAGCACGAGCACGAGGTCGAACCAGCGCTCCGGGAAGAAGTCGCACGTGTGGAAGTCCACGACGCGGCCGCCCTCGCTCATCATCTCCTCCATCTCGTCGCACACCTTGTCCTCGTCCAGCACGAAGCAGTCGAACTCCTCGTCGCGGCCCTCGTGCAGCTCGCGCTCCTTCACGAGGTCGCCCACGTTCACGTGCTGCAGCGGCGTGCGCTCCTGAGGGTGGTGGTGGGAAACGCCGCGGTCAGTCTCTCGAGCAAGCGATGGCTTGCCTGTGTTCATATGAGCGACTACGTACTGCGATCAGCTGGCACATGGACGTCTTGCCCGTGCCGGGGGTGCCGGTCACGAGGATGTTGGGCAGGCGCGCCATTCGCTCGCGTCGGTCGGTCGGTCGGTCGGTGAGCTTGGGTAGCTTTTGTCTCGGAGGGCTGGTCCTCGCTTGTTGTGTCAGCCAGTCAGTCAGTCACTCAAGTAAGGCAGATTTTAGTGACTTGAGTCAGAGCGAAAGGAGGGGCGACGTGGCGTATACTCTCCTATATTACTTGTTTTTGTATGTAGAAACAGAATTATGTATTATAGCTGGACGTGTCATCCCATGCCAATCAAAACCAGATCGGAACATATACAGCTCAAGACAACCAGGAAGCAGCACTCGGCACTTGACAACCTCTCTCCTCGTTCACCAAGGCAAACAGAACACACCCAAGTACGGAAGTACAGCACGTCTGTATACAAGATCGGTGGCGTCCAGCCCTCTCACACAGAACTCGGGAAGATCATGACGGCGAACTCATACCTTCTCGGCCTTGTGGCTAAGATCAAGTGCAGTATCATGACTGCGAACTCGTGCGTGTGCGAGTTCGACGCAGCCGAAGGCGACGAGAA
>JAASGU010000263.1:0-26944 GCA_023334365.1 Globisporangium acanthophoron
AGAGAGAAAGAGAGAGAAAGAGAGAGAAAGAGAGAGAAAGAGAGAGAAAGAGAGAGAAAGAGAGAGAAAGAGAGAGAATGTCGATAAGATCGTCCAAAACTCTCGTTTTGAACACAACCTGTCTAAAATAATGTTGACAATGTCTAAAATGACCCTAGTCGACGAGCTCACTGTCGTCGCGGACGTGCGCGGCGCCGCGGGCGTTCTCACGCTGCTCCAAGGCGCGTTCTGACGCACTCATGCACTGCAACTGCACCGCATACCCCTTATCGCTCCTTCTAACGCGGCCTCTCATGCATTTTCACACGCGAAGAGCACCGAAAGCACGCCGCAGATCTTCTTGAAGATCTCGCGCGTCCCGTGCTGCTGCATCACGCGAGCTCCGGCCTGCGGCTGGAGCAGCTGCTGTCGCTGAGAGCGCAACGCGAGCTGTGGAGCGCGCTTGTGCGCCTCGCAGGCGCGCGCGACGCTCACGCGCTCTCGCTTGCTGCACGGCGACTGGCGCAGCGCTTCCTGCTACTCGCGGAGCTGCGGGCGCCGCATGACGCGGACCTCGTCAGCTGCTCGCTGGCGCGCGCCGTGGTGCGTGCGACGACGGTTCTTGCGGTCGGCGATGCAGACAGCGAGCGACGGGAACTGGAGCAGGAGGACGGCGACAACGAGGACGACGCGTCGCTGGCGGCAGTGCAGCGGGACGCCGCGTTCCGAGACGCCATGAAGCAGCTCGTGGTCGCTCAACTCGCGGTGCCGGCGCTGGAGCAGTTGGCGCCGTTGACGCGGGAGAATGAAGGCCACAAGAGCAGCAGCGCAAGAGAAGGCGGCGGCGGTAGTGGTGGCGACGCTATGCAGCAGCAGAAGGTGCTCCTGCGCTTCACGCGGAGACCCCAGCAGCCAGCGGACAAGGAGCGTCAACAGGTCTCTGCGCGCGACATCCTCGCTTTATCAGAAGATAGTAGAAGGACACAGCAGGACCCGGACGACGAGCTCGTTCGGCGGAGCAAGCGAGCACGGGTGGCAGAGCAGGGAGAGCTTGCGAGACTGCACCAGGATGGCAGCAGCAACGATCGCGTGCTGCCGCCGCCCGCACCCAAGCTGGCTCCTGAGGTGAGGTGGTTCTATGGTCGCCTCGCGTGCTATTCGTTCCCACTGACGCTCGGATCACAGGTGGAGGAGAAGGCGTCCAAGCTCGGCAAGCAGCTCTCGAGCGCAGAGACGCAGGCGAGCAGCCGGGCGCTGCTGGACGAAGCGGCGAAGGGAAGCGTGCAACTCATCCAGGAGACGATCAACGCCACTTCGGTGACGCAAGCAGAGACCGAAACGCTGCTGCGGCGGCTCTGTGAGCTCCTCCAGCTCGCCACGTGCAGCGACGAAGCGCTCTTCCAGATCACAAGGTGTGTGCCGCAATGCGGAGCGTGGCTCCTGGCGGTTTGCAGCCCCATCTTGCTCTAACACTCTCTGTTTCACTTCGTCTTGTGGCTCGTGCCTCCTCCTGCTGCTGCTGCTGTTGTTGTGGTTCGTAGCGCGCTGGTCGAGTCGAACTGGAGCTCGCGATACGCGTCCGTGTTTCTCGAGACGAGCGTGTTCCCCAAGATCATGTCGGCGGCGTCGGTGATCTCGCGCGTGCTGCTGCAGACCGCGCTGCTCTTCAGTCAGCGGTACACAAGCGCGCTGATCGAGTCGCTGCTCATCCCGCTGCTCACAGCGCGCGCCATCGGACCGGCGCAAGGCGAGGCGATCACGCGGGTTCTGCGCAATGGCGTGCCGCTCGAACAGCTCGACAGGTTTCTCGGCAGGAGCTTCCAGCTCGCGTCTGACAAGCACGCGCGCTCCAGCACCAGCACCAGCAGTGACACCGTCGATGTGGACTCGTATCATTTTTTCACGAACGACGCAGCGCTCATGGTGCTCCAGAACATACTCGCGATGAAGGCGCCGCTCGCCGACTCCACAATCGACAGCTTCGTCGCGTGCTGCGAGGCTGCGCAAGAAGACAAGGTTGGCGCGGAGGAGCTGCACAAGTCGCTCAAGTTCGCGACGCTCGTCTTCACGATGGTGTCCAAGTACGCCGACCAGGTGCGGAGACAAGCACGATGGACACGCGTTGTGGATTGGTTGCGTGCTAATGTGTTTGCTTGTACTGACGCCCTCTGTGCTGCTCAATCACGATCCTAGTGTGCAACTCATGCTGAAGCGCTCGAGGGGATCGGCAAGCGCTTGACGTCGCTGATGGCCAAGTCCACGATGCGAGCGATTCTCAAGCTCAATACTAGCAGCGCTGCCTCTGTGCGATGACCGCGCGTCTAAGATCGAGCAACGCACGGCTAACCAGGCGTCACAAGCGTGCAAATTGTTAACGCATCGGTGGCTGGAGCCGTCCATGTAGCTCAGTTTGTGTACTGGCAGAGCACGATCCGCAAGGCTACGGATGCATCGTCTGGGATTCACACACGTAGAACTCTCCCAGGCGATAGTTGCTCAGAACGCGGCGCGCAGACAGCGGGTGCTCTTCGATGATCGGCGCACAGTCCTGTCCTTGCTGGGCTGCTTGGAGAAGCACCTGGAGCCCGCCGGGGTGGACGCTTAGCAGATCCGTGATGTCGTACACCTCGCCAGACACGACGACCCAGCACGACCGCAAGGACCGATGCCGCTTCAGCTCGCACGACGAGTAGGTTCGCTGCGTGTGGACATAGTTGTCGCTGTCATCGTGCACAACCAAGTGTGAAGGCGAGCTGGTTTCTCGTCTCGTCGTCGGCGGGGAGTCCGGGAACGTCGCCTTGAGCTGGTACTTCTTCTCCGAGCAGAAGAAGCACGCCACGTTGGCGCAGACGTCGTTGCAGCCGATGCACGCATCGCAATGGTGAGCGTTCGTGCGGATGTTGGGCGCTGACGTCGTTCGATGGTGTCTGCTATGCGAAGGCGATGGGCGATCCTGAACCTGCTCGCGGCGCTGGTTGCTGCCAATGTTCGAGCTGTCGTCGCTCTCCGGAGCCAGCTCCTCGAAGTAGGACGTGGAGCTCCGGAAGAGGTTCGGCGATGGCTGAAAGCGAGGGTTTGCGAGGTTCGAGTTCTCCGAGCGAGCGTTCGAGCTGCTGCTTGGGGCGTCGGCGCCAGTGGCGTGGAAGTTGAGTTGGCGCTCTCTCTGATTCGGACCCACACTCGACTTTTTGTCCTCATCGTCACCATCGTCATCATCGTCGTCATCGCCCTCATCCTTGTCTTCGTTCTCGTCATCGCCATCGCTCCCGCCACTGTTCTCGTTGCTGCCGTCGGAGTCAGCGCCGTTCAGTTTGCCTGGGAGCACCTCCAAGTGTTTCGTGCATTTGGACGCGCGCGTGTTCTCGCTGCCTGCGAACTCGTCGCTCGACGCACTGAAGCCTGTGAGCGGGACAATAGTGGTACGATGTCCTTGAGATCGCTTGTCTCGCTCTCGGCTCTTTGCCGCGTGCGCCACGAGGAACTCGTTCAGCTGCTCGAGCTTTCGTTCCAACTCGTCGGTTGCCGCGGTGTTCGGGAGCTCGTCGTTCTCGTGGCTGTCATAGGCCTCGTGGGTGACGTCCTGGAAGTTGATGAACCGCGCTCCTCCACGACTCTGCTGCTGCCGAAGCCCGCTGCCTCCCCTTTCGGTCGACTCGGACAGGTCCTTCACTGCTCGTCTCGACACCGATTCGTCCATCGGAGGCTGTGGTGCCAAGGTGCCGCAGCCGTTGGGTCGAGAGACGTTCGTGGCTCCTGCTGACGTTGGCGTCCCGTTCTTCGCCTTCCCGAGCTCCAACGTCAAGAACTGGATCAGCGCCACGCATGACAGGCTCGTGCGGACAAGGCGAGTGTCCACGACCGCGTCCATAAGGAACGTGTGCTTGTCGACCAGTTTCTCAGCAAGGAAGCGCTTCTGCTTGGCGAAGATCCCAGCTGTGACATCTGTGCGTCTCGCGGACCTGGTGTTGAACTCTCGTTGCACTTGCGCTGCCTGCCCGTCTGGCGCTTCGTCGTTTCCATTGCCACCGCCTGCTTGCTGTCGCCCTCTCTCGTCCAGGTACGTTGTGATGTAGTGGATCGTGAAGAGCGCTTCGTAGTTCACGATGTTCATCTCTGTCTCCAGCCGTGCCTCCTTCGACTGCAGCGTCGAGTCCAGGGACGAGTGGCGGGACATGTGCTCCATCATGCCGTCGCTACCCATGAGCCAGAACCCCGATGAGCGGGTCGACGCAGGCGAAGCCGCCGGCAGCAACGCGATCAGCGAGCTCAGTAGCTCTTGCTGCATTAGGATGTGCTGCAGGATCTTGGCGCGCTGGCCGTAGATGAACTCGGTGCGCGCTGGGTCAAAGTAGCACTGCAGCAGCTGGAGACACCAGTAGCACACGAGGAAGTCCTGCTGCAGGAAGAGCTCGTGCATTGCATCGAAGACGCGCGGGATCTACGCACAAGCACAACGTGAGTCAGAACACTCGACGCAGCGCATGCAGAAGCAGTCGCACCAGTTGGTCTGGCAGCGCTGCGTGCGACGAGTAACTGAGCCGCACGAGCGCCTGCAGCGTCGTCACGATCTCCGCGTTCACAGAGTTCACGAAGCGCCGCAGCGTGATGACAAGCGCCGTGAACTGCTCCGCGAGCAGCTCAACCGCGCTGTTGAGCAACTCCTTCTGGCAGAAGAGATCCACTTCGTTCAGCGGGATGTTGGCATTCAGCTCCTCCATCGCGGTGCTGGTGCTGACGAAGTCGTTCATCGACTCGCCGGTGTCGAACGAGTCTCGGGAGCCCACGAGCGCAGCTTCGCTCCGCTTTCGCCGCCCAGCTTTCCGAGGCTGCCAGCTCCTGCTGCTCTCCGGTTTGCTCTGCCTACGCAGCAGACCTCGACGCCCACCACCGACAGCAGCAGCTTCACTTGCCACTTCGCCCGTTTGAAGCAAGCGGCATAGGAAGAAGTTCTCCATCGACGCACCAGCCGCCTCGCTCGCGATCTCGACGGGGTGCGGGTAGTACACGCGGTTCTTCTTGATCTCGCTCCCACTAAGCGAAACCTGCTCGTACCCGTTCTCGCGGCATGTGAGCAGCAACAGCGCGATGAGCTGGTCCCTCGCCTCTAGCTTCACAACGAGACTCTCGCCCTCAGCGAACTCCAATCCGACGGTATCGATGTCGTAGTCCGTGCGGATCACGTTGAGCAGCTTCGCGTACTTGCGCGCGACGACCACGCGCATCTTGGGATGAATTTCCACGAGCGCGTCGTCCTGGAGAAAGAGCTGCACCTCCATGAAACAGCTGCCGTCGTCGCTGGCTTTCAGCACCTCGAAGCACACGATCGCCGGGTGGTCGATGAGCTGCGAGTTGCGCAGCCGCAGCAGCTGCACGTTCAGCGGACTCTCCTCCCAGCGCAGCATCACGCCGATCTCACCCGCCACGGCGTAGATCTCGCCCAGGCACTGGTTGCGCTGGCTGCAGAGGAATAGCCGCTCTTGGTACGGCGTGACGAGCACGAGACCGTCTGGGTGCGAGCGCGTCGACACCGCCCGCTTCATGTAGATGTAAGGAAACGAGGTCACCCTGCGGCCAGCGTCGTCGTGCAGCACGACTGCAGACGTGTCTACCTGGAGGTAGTACGCCTGGGACGAGCCATCGCCGAAGAACTCGATGCAGCGGTACTTTTTCCATTGCGCCTGCGCGTCGTTGAGACTGCGCTGCGGCGCCGCCGGCTGGTGCGAGAAGTGGCGCCGCAACTTGGTCAAGAGCGCGAGCAGGTGCGCTCGCGCGGTGCAGTGGAAGCGCACGCGCGGCAGGCGCAGCCGCGCCTTCTCGAGACGCAGCACGAACTGGTCGCGCTCGTCCGCGGCCTCGACGGCTTCGATCTCGCGGAACTCCCAGTGCGCCGTGCACGCGAACGTCTCCGGGTTGAACGTGAGCACGCTCGAGGGCGTGACGGCCAGCAAGCGCCGGTATGAGCCGCGCCAGCTCACCTTCGTCACCAGGTACTGCGCGATCGCCTGCTCGCGCGCAGCAGCGCCTACCATCGATGATTGACGATCTGAGAGGTTCGAAGCAGACAATCGGATCTTTTCGGTGTTCGAATGACAAGCTGGAGTGATTGTCATTTTTTGAGCTTGATGGAGACGGTGGACGCTGACGCGCTGCGCTACGAGGACTTCTGCGCGCGGTTCCTCGCCGCGAACGCGCCCGTGAAGCTGCGCAATGTCGCGAGTCGCTGGTTCACGACCGCCGCGGCGCAGTGGGTGGCAGCAGACGGCGGCGTCAACTTTGCGGCGCTCGCGAGCAGCTACGGAGCCGCCAGCGTCCCGGTGCGTCGCTGTTGTCACTACTGCTACTAGTATTGTGGATCGGCAGATGACCTCATCCTGCACGCCCGCTTGATGTGGTCGCTGTGTTGCGCCAGGTGGTGGATGGCGATGTGGTCGAGTACGGCGCGGAGAGCCGCTCCACCATGCGATTCGGTACATACTGCTGGCTAAGGGTGAACATGGCAGCCTCGAGCGCTCACTTCTGTGCAACATGCGTTCTGTGTGTAACTAAACTGGCAGACGAGTACCTTGGGCTGCTGGAGACACAGCAGGCAGGCAAGCGCTACCTCAAGGACTGGCACTTCGTTCACGCGTTCAAGGACTCGCCAGTATACACGTACGTCCTCAGTTACCACCGCTTTCATCTGCGACACCTGATGCGTGCAGAGTGTATGAAGACAAACTGGTGACTCCTTGCAACATACAGCACGCCCGTGTTTTTCCAGGATGATTGGCTCAACTGGTGCGGTGACAAGAGGGATCGCTGAGTGTCTTGTGTGTCTGAGGGCTGGGATCTCACTCGCACGCGGCCGCTTCAGGTGGTGGGACCGACAGGAGCAAGGCGACGACGACTACCGATTCGTGTACATCGGTACCTTTCGCTGCATGTTGACGTTGTGATCGACAACATCGATACTGACCGGACGAAATCGTTCATTCTCTCCCTCGTAGGACCTGCTGGCAGCTGGACGCCGATGCATCATGATGTGTTCCGGTCGTACAGGTACGAGACAGGTTTGACTCATTTTTTCCCGCTTCATGACCTAATAGTGTGTGGATACGCTACGGTAGCTGGTCGGTGAACATCACCGGCCGCAAGGAGTGGATCTTCGTTCACCCCGATGAGGTACGCGCTTTGTCAGCTCAGCTCTCTTCGCACGCATCTGACACTAGCTCAATACCAAACTCTGCAGGAGTGGAAGCTCAAGGACAAGTTCAATCGCTACGTGATCCCGGACATCACAGCGGAAGGCATCGATCGTGAGCAGTTCCCGCACGTTCACGAAGTGCACCAGATCCGTGTCGTGCAGGAGATCGGCGAAGCGATCTTCGTGCCGAGCGGGTGGTACCACCAGGTGAAGAACCTGCAGGACACCATCTCGATCAACCACAACTGGTTCAACGGCTACAACCTCCAGCAGATCTGGGACTTCTTCCAGCGCGAGTACGCGGCGGTCGAAGCGGAGCTTGACGACCTCAAGGAGATCGGGCTCATCGGGGCCGAGTTCCGGCAGCAGTGCCACGTCGTGATGAAAGCCAACTCGGGCATCAACTTTGTCGAGTTTCGCGAGCTGTTGCGCGCGAAAGCGCAAGATTTTCTGGCTCAGTACCAACGAGAACCCGGAGACGAGTCTGCGCAGCACCACCCCGATCAACAGCAGCTGCAGCTCAGCAGGGACGAGCTGCTGCTGCATCTGCGAACTGTGAGTGTCGTTGTCAGTGAAATCGCCGTTGAGATGCGATGACTGAGCAGTTCCTCCTTGCTGCGGTGCAGATTTCGAGCATTCTGAAGGAGATCGAGGTGCACTTTGCCGCCGACGATCCCTCCACGGTCAGTTTGTATGTGAGCGAGATGAACATGGTGGAACTGGTCATTGCTCACGTTCGGACTCATGTGGCAGTCGACGAGCGAGATGCGGTGGTGGCAGCAACTGGAGAAGCTGCTGCTTCGCGAGAGCAGCAGAGGAGAGAATGAAGGATGAGGAGCGGCTACGAAAAAATGCGTTACGCCTGTTGTCCCGAGTTCCTAAGTAGTAAACGGAGTGTGCTGGCTGGCGGTCAATCGGAGCCGTGATGACGCAAGACCGCGTGAGAGTGCTCGAGGAAGAGGTGGAGCAGCTCAGGGAGGCGAACGATGCGCTGTACCGACAGCACGCGAACGAGAAGGCGCAGATGCAGATCTCCATCGAGCAGGAGAGGCTGCGCTTCGCCGAGCTGCTCCAGACGAACGAAGCGTATCGAGACGAGAACGAGCAGTGGCGGGCTGCGTACGAGCAGCTTGAGGCCAGCAAACGCCAGAACGACGAGGGCTGGGAGGTAGAGAAGAGAGTACTTGAAGAGAAGGTTGCACTGCTCGAGGAGAGCGTGAAGACGTACTCGAGCGAGCTCGCGAGCGATCTCGAGGAGCTGGAAAAGGAAAAGTCGACGCGTCAGTCAAACGAGACTTTAGTCGCGGAGCTCCAGCGGCAGATCGACGAGACCAACGAGAGGTTCTCCCAACTCACCACCGAGTACGACACCCTCCACGCAGCTCACCAGTCAGTACAGAACGAGAAGTACGACGCAGAGAACCAATGCCAAGGGGTCAAAGCGGAGTTCCAGCTGCGAGTCGCAGACCTTGAGAGCCGTATCCTGAGCCTCACGAACCAGCTCCAAGTGGCAGAGGCCGCTCTCGTCGAAAGCAAGTTGCAGACACCGTGCACTACGGCTGAGAGCGACAGCGCACAACCACATCTCGAGCAGCGCCTAGCGGAAGCACAGCAGGAAGCGCAGCAGAAGGACGAGGTGATTGCGCAGCAGAGCCAGCAGATCCGCAAGCTCGAAGAGGAGGTCAGTCTCCTCTCCTTGACGTGCGGCGGCAGCGCGAAACCAGGCCCCGCAGCCGCAGGTTCTCTCCGCGATCTGCAGCAGCAGATCTTCGAGAAGTCCGAAGAGCTCGTGCGTCAGGGCGAGACGAACGTCGCGCTCGCCGAGAAGTTCGCAACTATGAAGCTCCAGTGGCAGGAGCTGCGCAGTGAGGTGAAGGACGTGCGGCTGACTCTTCTGAGAGGTGTTGCTGGGAGCGACGTCGACGACAGTCTGTACCAGCACGTGAAGCTCGCTGAGCTTGTTCGCCTGCGACTGAAGGCGCTGGAGCACGAGTGGCTCTTGACAGGCGCGCCAGACAGTCGAGCCGCAACATCGGAAGCTCTTGCCGATGAAGCCGACGGAAGCGAGGAGAACACTGGGATAGACAAGAGCGCGTCAGTACACCTCACGAACGTGGGGACGTTCTCAGCGATCGATGGCCTCGGGGGCGTCGGACGCCTCGAGCGTGAGCTTCGTCTTTGCCGAAGCCGCAACAAGCGACTGCAGGAGCAGACCGAGTCCCTCGAACGAGAGCTGCAGACTGCGATGAACGGGTTGAGCGAGTTCCAGGCGCTCAAGGAGAAAACAGTGGACATGGTAAGTCGCGAGCGCGTGGAGAAGGAGCTGCGGCAGAAGAGCGAGAGCAGCTTGAAGGAGGCAACCGAGAAGATCGTGGCGCTCTCGGAACACATCGAGAAGCTCATGGTGCACCTCAAGCACGAAGCCGCCGCGAAGACCAAAGCGATCGACGCGCATCGGCGCGTCGAGAAGGAGCTCACGGAGTTCCGAGACAAGAGCGCCGTGCTGCAGAAGAAGAACGCGGCGAAGGACGTGGAGATCCAGGAGCTCGAGCAAGGCGCCAAGATCCTCGAGGACCAGCTGCGGCTAATGGACGAGAAGTTCATCGACGTGCGCAACAAACTCGATTGGACGCGCGCGACGTCGCAGAAAGAGACCAAGAAGCTCACGAGTGAGCTCACCGCTCTCCGCATGAAGTGGCAGCTCGCGAGCGACGCTGGAGTGCTGGCGTCGCTGCCGGACTGGGCGGCGGTCACCAAGATGTCCAAGAAGTCCAAACCGCTCGGCGTGAGCGCGTCGGACTCGAAGCTACTTGGGAACAACAACAACAATGGCGTGTCATCATCGCAAGGAGGGACGAGAGGCAGCGACCTGAACGCTATCATCGACGACGCACTCAGTCGACGCCCGCGCTTCGAGATCCCCAAGCTGCCACAGCCGGACGTAGACATCGGAACCCCATGGTCGGACGCCAAGCTCTCCGTGCTGCAGCGGCAGGTCCAGGACAAGCCTCGACGTTAGTGATATGCGAGCTACGAGCAGAATCGAGGTACACGAGAGCAGTCGGAGAGATACACACGAGAGTCTTCTTGAACGAGGCACAGCGCCTCCACTCGCTTCCATTCTCTCGACATTGATTGGGAAGGACTCACTCAGGGCTGCTCCGCGGCGTCGAAGATGTCGTGCGACAGGATGTAGTGCAGCGCGGCCTCGAACGTCGCGAGGTAGTACCCCGATTCGCTGCGCCGCTTCTCGGGGTCGCACAGCCGGTTCAGCAGCACCTGCGTCATGATCGGCGACGCCAGCTCGCTGTGCACAATTACATACACGAAGATCGGCAGGAAGTCGTCACCGCTCAGCACATCCTCGTGCTCGCTTCTCGACAAGCGGCTCAAAAACGATTCGTCTTCGACAGCGTGGGCGGACGAGTCGCGCTCGGTGGAGAGCTGGCTCGAGGCGTCCGGGTCCGGAGAATCGAAGATGTTCGCGCGCGTCGGCGCAGTCTTTGGAGGCGTAGCAGCAAACGAGATCGAGTGGCGGCGAGAATGCGTGCGCGGGAGACTCGCTCGATACATCTGCCGCTCCGACTTGTGCAGCGTGTGGATCGCGTGAGCCGTGGCGACGAGCTTGCGCATCTTGTCGAGCGGCAGGAATGCATCGTCGATCTCCTTGATTGCGTCCACCACTGACCGCCAGCTGCTCAGCGAGATCTTGTCGATCGGGATGCCAAAGTAGCTCTGCGGCTTGCCCTTGAGCTGGAACACGTGCTGGCGGAACTGGTACTCCTTCTGCGCTACCTTCGCGCGCAAATACGAGTTGAGGCTGAGCATGAGCGGAACGCATATCCGCTCCTCGAGTTCGTGACGAATCGCGTCCGAGATCATCTGCTGCAGCTTGTCGTGATTGCTCAGCACATCCGCGCCGGTCAAGCTCACGAACGAGCTTGATCTGCCGCCAATACCGTGCGCGTTCTCGCCCGTGCCATAGTACAACATCAGCCGCTGGATGTGGGTGTTCATCTCGTCGAAGCGATGCTCAAGCATGTACTCTTGCACGCCATCGAGGATGTCGCCGATCTCCTCCAGCAAGTTCTTCCCCGGATCCACGCCGTTGTACTTGATCTTCGCAAGAAACTTCGCGCACGCCTTCCCCTCCGGAGATGTCGAGTCGTTCACTGTATGGTACACGAACACACGCAGCTCTCTCGGGATCACTTGGGTCCGATTCCGCTCGAGCAAGCCCGTGTGAGGCACATCCAGAAACTGCTGCAGCTGCTTGAGAGCCACGCCGTGGAGGAACGTGAGCGGAGATGGCGTCACGAGCGCCGCGGTCGTGCGCAGGAACGTTTCGAGGATGGGAGCGCGATCATTCGCGAGCGAGTTGGCCGAGTTGCGCCCGCTTCTGCGCGTTGGGAACTCGCACGCGTTGACACGGCCGGACAGACGACTCAACTGAAGGAGCAGTCATCCGAGCACTTGTCAGCACTCTCCTCTTCCATGACAAACCACACCAAATAACGACGCCGCCAACCCAACGCACCTTTCGATGAAGCTTGTAGAACTCTCGGAATCTCTTGCGAGTAAACCACACGACACCACTCTCAATATCCACAACGCGGATCATGTACTCCTGGAGGGCATAAAAGCTCGTGAGGTATGAACACTTGTGTGGACATCAACAGGATCCCACAACGCACCATGTGGGTATTGCTGCGCGCAGCACGGAAGTCTTCCTTGATGACTCGAATCGACAGCCCTTGACGGATTCCTAAACAAGCAAAGGGATCGGAACAACCAGCGATCAGCCTATCACTCGTACGCAATGCGATAGCTTCCTGAAAGCTGCGGGCGCACCTTTCGCCTTCAATATCAGGAGATGCCACTCGTGGTCGGAGATGATGCCGTCCATGCTCATTGTCATGTCCGTCAGCTAAAGTACAAGCAAAGAGACCACTGTCTCAGTCAGACTGCCCACACAAACACTCTCCATATCCAATACAGTCCCATGTACGCACCATCTTCGACGGCTGGATCCGCTTCACGATCATAGAACGGAGGTGATCGAGTTCGTGGCTCGAGATCAGACCGTTGCGGTAGAACTCGCTCGCCTTCGAGAGCAGCTCGAACACCAGGTGCGGCTCGCGGTGGCGGATGCGGTTCTCGGCCTCCGACAGGTTCAACTTGCTGCGCTTGATCACGTCGATGTGCGAAGTGTCCAGGATACTCGACGGCCCATTGCGAAGCTCGACGGGGATGAACTTCTGGTTCATCGAATCGGCGACGAGCTTATTGTTCGCCAGATTCGCCACGCCGTCGAACACCGGCACCGTGTCGCTCTCTTTCATGTCGTCGCCGTCGACGGAGAACTCCTTCCCGTACAGCGTACCGTCGTCTTCATGAAGATTACTCGACTTCTCCGAGGCATTGTCGTCGAACGCATCTTTCGCCACTTGCTCGCTTTTGCATTCTGCTGCGGTGTCGTCCTCATCTTCCGCATCCCCAGCGTCATCGTCGTCGTTGTCCTGGGAGCCCGTGACTGCGCTGCTCTCAGCATCTTCCTCGTCTTCCTCCTCGTCCTCCGAGCATTCGACCACATGCTCGTCCTCTGGTAGCTGAAGTAGTCGATGTCCCAAGCGCCCAAACAGCAGCAGTAGCAGCGTCAGTATATCCCCCATCTCCAACCACACACTCCCCCGCTCCCTCCCCCCTCTCTCTCTCTCACCCGCAAGAAGTCGTCTGGCAGTGGGTTCTTGATCGGGAAGCTGAGATCGAGCGCTCCGCTCGCCGCCTCCTTCTTCTCCCGCGCAGCGTCGGCCTCGTCCGCCTCCATCTTGAGCACCGCGGAGATCGCTTCCTCCATGATGTAGCCGTTGAACTCGAGCAGCACCTGCAGCGGCTCGGCATCCCATTTCGGGAAAATGCTGCGCAGGATCGCCACGCCGCGCGCAATGGCCTCGGGCGTCGGGGCCGCCGAGCGGCCACGGCGCAGCGTCACGGGTGCTTGCGTCTGCGTCTGCGTCTGCGTCTGATGCGTGGGCGTCGCCGTCTGATGCGTCGCCGCGGAGCTCCGGCGCTTGGGGAAGAGCGCGCCGAGGAAACCGTTCTCCTTGCGGCGGTGGCGGCTGCTGCTGCTGCTGCTGACGAGCGGACTGGCGCTGCGCGGCGGCGGCGAGTGGCTCTTCTTCCAGAGCGATTTGCGGCGGCTCGAGGGCGGCGACGGCGGCGCCGAGGCGGAGGTTGTGGAGGAGAAGGCGGCGGAGGCGCCGAAGAGGTCGCCGTGGTGGCTCCCGGGCATGAGGCGGAGGAGGACGGTGTGCTTCTCTGCTACTGCTGCCGAATGTGATAGTGTGCAACGCTGTGGGGACGACCTACAATCTGTGGAGAATTAATTGTGCTCAGATTTAGACTTGGAGTTTGTATGGATGCCGCCATCACGCCACACTGAAGACCTCTCGATGCTGTGAAGATGATACTCGACACTCGCCACATTGCAGGCGACCCAGATCGGATCTGCCTGGGAGGTGACCAAAGGACTGTTATCCTTGACCCCTTCAATACTCCTTGGTCTGTATGCCTGCTTCCTGAGTGCCCGGCCGATACGCGAGCAAGAGTCGATACTTCAGTACGAGTGTGCTCTTCATTCTTTCGTGTACCAGCACACGCAACAACCAAGGTGGGGAGTCCATTGCGCGGCACACGCCTCACGCTGTGTGCTGGCGGCCGAACTTGCGCTGGAAATCCATGAACCGAGGTCCCTGCGCCTTCACCACGACGAAGAACACGACGAAGAACGCGCAGGCGGCGAGCACCGAGCCGAAGCCCTCGAGCGACGACACGAGCACGGCCGCGAGCCCGTTGCTCTGGTAGTTCATCGAGAAGATGTCCGCCTCGGAGTGCCCGTACACGCTCCGGACATACGCCTCGATGCCGTCCTCCTTGAGTGTCGCCGGGTCGAACGACGGCGTCTGCACGTTGTCAGCGTAGCACACGGGGCACTCGGCCACGGTCGGCCAGAACCCCTTCTTCGTCACCTTGTTGACCTTGTTGTGCATCCGCCAGAGCCACACGACGAGCTTCTGCGGACCGTCGGCGTCGTACTTGGCCATCTCTCCGATCACGCTCGGCGGGTTTGCCGCGAGGAAGTGCTTCACGCACAGCTCGCAGCCAAAGAAGTGCTCGACGAACGCGCGGATCGCAGCCGCGATCTCGCTCGGCTTGCGCGTCGGCACGGGCGAGCCACTGCTCAGCTCCGCGTCCACACTCACGCTCATGCTATGGAAGAGCGTCCAGAGCCCGCACGTGTATGTGCCGCAGTTCGCCCACCCGGCCTCCTCGTTCGATGCAAGGAGGTTCTTCGGGAACGTCGTGCGGTGCGAGATCGTCTTCCAGGCCTCGAGAAGCGCGAGCCACGATGCCTTGTCCCATCGCTTGACGCGGCCCGCCGACTCCGCGAGGTTTGCGAACGCCGCGCGGTTGACTTCGAGCGGGAACGACGCTGCGAGTGCGCCGATCCACTGCATCGCGGCGCGGTAGCGCTCGCCCTCGAGGAGGTCCGTGCCGAGGAAGAGTTGGTTCTCGAGCGTGAAGATGGCGGCGGCGCCGGCGTCGCGCAGCCGCGTGTACTTCATGGCGGGCGACTGGTCCTTGGGTTTGCCGAGCGGGTCGCCGCCCGTGGTGTCCGCAACGCGGTCGCTCAGCACGAGCTCAATCTTGTCGAGGATGCGGTCCGGGTCGATGCCCGAGTTCATGTTGACCTCGTAGAGCGACGCCTCGAGCCACGTGACGACGTCCTTGACGCGCTTGGCGCCGGCGTAGCGCACGGCGGCGGCCGCGGTTGCCGGCACGTGGAAGAGCTTCACGGCCGGGTACCCGTAGATCTTCTCGCGCGTGCACACGTCGTCCTGCTGCGTGCAGTCAACGGCGCCCACGTGCACGTTGGGGCTCTCGGCATAGAACGCGGCCACCTTCTCCCACGCGGGTGCGAAGTCGCGGCAGTGCGGGCACCACGGCGAGTAGAAGTCCACGAGCCAGACCTCGTGCGTGTTGTTGAGCATCTCGGCGAAGCCCGCGCCGTCGAGCGTGCGCACCTGGAACGAGTTCTCGAAGAGCGGCGTGTTGTCGCGGAAGCGCGCGGCGACGCCGCTGCCGCAGAGCGCGAGCGCGAGCGCGGTCACGAGCACCAGCGCCATCCGAGCAGAGCGAAGGAGACACGTGTGCGCGCGTGCCCTTGGATTGTCAAATGCTGGTGTGTCCGGTTGATGTGCAAGGGGATCACAATTATGCTCCAGCTATTTCCACATACTGAACGCAAGTGTTTTTTGAGACCGAACCTGTTTTTGCGACCTGTACCTGGCTCGACACTCATAAGACAAGCAAACATGGAATCACGGCTGCAATCGCGCGCGCGCATGTGTCCTATCAGGGAGACACAAGCCAACAAGCAAAACTGAAACCGGTGGCGGCATCCGCGACGTCAGATGCGAACGCTTCATGCACGATTCACCAGCCCAAGGTCCTTCACGTCGCTCGGCGTAGAGAAACTTTGTGATCTGATACCCGCGATCTGAAATCGCAGTGCCGCGCACAGCGTTCGGTGTACATCCTTCTGTCCGGTGCTCGTGGAGGAACTGGACAACTTCAAAGTGTCCACCTACAGCTTCATCATCCATCGCTCGCTTAGTGTAGCCCTCGATTCGACGTCGGTGCAGGAACTCGATAACCTCCAAGCGTCCTTTTGCGGCTGCTACTTTTAATGACAGATGAATGCATACTCTAACTTGCCATTCATCATCGTTCGTTCTGGTGACCACGAGACTGGGCTGTCACAAGTCAGCTGAGGATTGAAATCACAAGACCTCTGCGTAAGTGGAGTGCTTCATTCCACTTTGTTTCGAGCCTTCCAGGGATCGCGCAGTTCTATCTCAAAACACCACGACGAAGAGGAAGATCATGAGCAGCAGGATGAAGAAGATCTTGAGGATGAGCGAGCGGTTGCCCTGCGCCATGTTGTAGTACTTGAGCAGCTCGCTCTCCGTGCCACGAACGTTCTCTCCGCTGCACCGGTTCACACACACAACAACAACTTTGTTAGACACATCACACCGATACGTTGGCATGCCAATGCAACCGAACACTGTAAGGCAGCAAGGCGTACGCGATGTCCATGTGGTCGTCGATCCGCGCGATGATCTCGCCCTGCTCTGCCACCATCGTCGCCATGCGCGTGTACATGCCTGTGATCTGTCGTCAACACAAGTTTCAGTTTCTCCCTTCCATGGCCTAGCAACTGCAACGATAGCACGAACCTCCACGATCGTGCTTTCGACTTGGACGGCGTTCTGATACCGCGTCTGCGCGTCCTGGCGGGCGTGATACTGCATCGCCTGCTGTCCTGCATTGTTGCCACCGCCGCCAGGGGTCGTAGGCTGTTGCTGCATGAACGGACTCGCTCCCAAGTTGCCTGCTCTTCGCCGGAGTCCGACGCCAGGCACTGGCGGTTCTGTGCTGACTGCGAGTGGGTTCGCACCTAATGTGTCCACGACAATGTGTCAGCTCCACACCCTCTCCTCTTCCACACTCAACAAAGCCCTTGCGTGAACACACTCACCTGGCGGTTGTATGGCGTGCGTACCCGTGCCGTTCTGCTTCGGTTCGCTGTTGCCGAGCAGGGGCTGGAGCGCCGGGTCTCCTGGTCTCTGCGTCGCTGGCTGTGGTCCCGCACCCGTGCGCGCGAAGAGCGGCGCGTTGAGGTGCACCACAGGGCTCGCGCCGCCGTGCGAGAACTTGCTCCTCCGCGAGCTGCGCTCCTTGATCGCCGCCGTGTGCTGCTGGAGCGCTTGCTGCGCTCACACGTACACACATCCAGAAGGAATGAGTGCTGCACAGATCCTTACACTCAAACTGCATATGGCAGCCACACGCACGTGAAAGAGCTTGACGCTCTTGGCGCAGCGCGCCTTGAGCGACGAGCAGACGATCGCGAAGTGCGCCTGGTGGTGCGGCTGCGGGCGGCCGCGCGGCGCCGTGACAGCCTCCTGGAAGCGCTGGATGCCGCTCTCAGCGGCGGCAAGCTCGCGCTTGAGCGCGTCCGAGAGCGCGCCGATACGCGCACCGGGGTCGTCGCCCAGGATGGCCTTGCGCCCCACGAGCGCCTGCAGCTCGCGCAGCCCGAGCTCCTGCTGCCGCAGCGCGTCCGCGATCTGCTGCGCTCGCCGCGCATCCGCTGACAGCGGCCGGTGCTGCGGCGCGGCACGCGGCGCTCCCGAGTCGAATAGCAGCGCGATCTTCACAAAGTCGCCCGTGCGGTCCATCGCGCTTCGGAGGGTGTGAGATCGCCGGACGAGCACGCACGTGGCACCAAGGTCCAGGTCGATCCAGTTTAGAGGCGAAGCTGACCTGCCTGTTTAGAACTTTGATAGTGATGAAATACAGATAATACGGTACCGATTTCCTGTACAGTAGATTTCAGATTTCATCACTATGGCACTGTGACTCGAACTTGATGTAGAGGTTTCGTGAGAAGCCAACAAACAACAAGCAGCAGAATGGCGCAGATGACTGGCGCCGCGGCGGAGGAGGCGGTGCTGCGCGCCAAGATCCAGGCGCTGCGCAACGTGCTCCAGGTGAAGCAGACGCGCGCGCAGCCGCCATTCCACCCTCCGTCCTTCCAGCAGCCGCGCGCGTCCTACCGCACGCCAGCGCAACCAGCCAACCGTCCGTGGAACCATTTCGGCGCGAGCGCGAACCGCGTGTGGCGCAACGCAGACTCCAGCGCGACTTCCGCTTCTAAGACTGCGACAGTAGCCGCCACTGGCGCCAAGTCTGTAGCGTCACGCGCGCCAGTTGCGGCCGCAGCGTCCTGGAAGCGGCCCGTGAGTGATTCTCGGCATGGACATGAAGGAAGCTGTGCGTTGCTGTCTCTAAATGCGGATCGCGCCTGTGTTTGCTGTAGGCGAAGGTGGCGGCTTCTTCTCGACACACGACGTACCAGACGCTGTCGGCCAAGTGAGTGATTGGCACAACAGCTCATGTACAGCATACCTCGGATGCTGACAGAGTCTTCACTGTGATGGTCGTGATACATGCTCGTCCTACAACAGGCGCGCGCGAAACAGGATGCAGCTGCACGTGCTCAAGTTGGAGGACGGCGAGTACGCGAAAGCGAATGGCGGCTTCAGCCTCATTCGCGCGGGCGTCGAGCAGCCCAAGCCGGCGAAAAGCAGCAGCAGCAGGATCACGCCGTCTCCAGCCACAACAAGAGCATCCAGTACGAGCTGGCATCTCTGCTGAGCTGTTCCTCGGCTTCAAGACTCTCATTGTGATGTGTCTCTGCCTTTTCAGAAACGGTGAGAATCGGTGGCGCAGACTACGTGGTTGCGAGAACCGGACACTCTCTGAAGCGGATGACGGTTGGAGAGACCAACAAGGCGGCAACGAAGCACAACGCCGTAACACACACCGTGAACTCCGCCAGCGCCGCGTGCGTGGTGCTCTTTGCTCAACACATTTGCTTGCGAGATGTTCTCACACTCACTCTTTGCTTCGTGCGCAGATCTCGCGCGCAAGCAGTGGTGCTCCGCGCGCGCAACTCGCGCCTGAAGAAGAAGAAAGCAGCCGGCGTGCGCACGGACTATTGCTCGTTCTTCAACCGATTCGGCAAGTTGTTGCATGCTTGGATACAGAAACCGAGTGGCTGGTGCTCAAGCGAGCAGGCAGGCGGGTGACGGCGTCGAGAAGCGTTCCAGAGATGCTTACGCACATGCGCGAGTTGTCGCGCTGGTGAATGTTGTGTGTTTGTTTGTGTGGATCTGCTAACGTCTGAGCAGGCTACTGCAACAAGAAGAACGCGTGCTCGTTCATCCACGACAGCCGCCGCGTCGCGATCTGCCGCAGGTTTCTGCGCGACGAGTGCACGGACGAGGGCTGCTTGCTGTCGCACAAGCACGACCAGGTACCTGAGTTTGGTTGTCTGGAGTTTGCCGTGAGCGTTCACTGACGTCTGACCTGCCACTGACCCGACGGAGCAGAACAAGATGCCTGTATGCGCGCTGTTTCTTCGCGGCGCGTGCACACGCGACGACTGTAAGTATCGGCACGTGAAAGTGAGTCCGAGCGCGCAGGTGTGCCAGGCGTTCCTGAAAGGCTACTGTGCCGACGGCGAGTCGTGTCGCCTCAAGCACGAGTTGCCACCGAAGAAGCGCGCCGCCTTGGTGTCTGGCGTAGCCTCTCAGCATGCTCTCGACACACACGGTAAGTCGGGCGTCGTGCCAACGGCGAAGAAAGCGCGCGTTGAAGTCGATCCGAGCGGCGCGGTGGACCAGGAGAACGCGATGCCGTCGAGTGCTGATGAGCAACGAGCTCCAGCCGCATCGGGTGGTGTTGCCGTCGAGAGCGGAGGTCTCTCGATCCGCCCGACCATCCGATTCCGGCCCAAGCACGCGTCCGGGTTCCCGTCGCTTCTCAGCGTGCGGAACTCGTTGTCGAACTAGCGCGAGCGAAGCGAATACGCGAGACGAAGAGAAGAAGACGAACACTTTTGTGCATGGTGGGGTGGTTGTTGCTGAAGAACTGGAGAAGAGCCGGAAGCGAGCGCCGTTCGCGGCGTGTTCGCATGTACGAATGACTGAATACACGAAATCCAAGAAGATTTACAGTGCGATGGCTAAGTTCCTCAGAGGCGCGCCGATGACGCGTTCTCAATCTTCGCGAGCCACTGGAGCAACAGCGCGGTGGTCTTGTCCTTGTGAGACCAGAGCAGTCAGTGGCTCGCAGTCTCGATGACCACGACTTCGAGGTTCGGCACCACGCGCGGCATGTGCACCGCCAGCTCGGGTGTCAGTACCGGATCCCACCCGGCTCCGACATACAACACTGGGTGCGGGATGACACGCGGCAACTCGCGCTCGTCTTCGAAGTCGATCGCAGCGTACGCGCGGACGTAGAATGCGAGCTCATCCTCGCCCAATATGTTCGAGCGGCGCTCGTAGAGAGGGTGCGAGGAGTGCCCGATGCCGAGAATGACGTCGAGGAACGTGATGCGCGACGACGTGTCGGGTTTCTTGTGTGGCGCGCGGTACACGGCCGTGAAGAGCTGGCGCGGGGCGGCTTTGAGGTGCTTGGAGGAAACCTCCGTGTCGGCGAGGAACTTGACGTATGAGAAGCTCGGGAGTCTCGCCACGCACTCGTTGATGTCCACGAACTTGCTCCTCGGCGGGTCGTACGGCGTGCAGAAGGACGCGACGCCGAGCACGCGGTTCGGGTGGTACATCGCCATGCGGTAGACGATGCTGCCGCCCCAGTCGTGACCGACAAACACGGCGCGCAGGAGGTTGAGGATATCTGTCGAGTCACGTTGGAGCAGATGAGCGATAGCGCTGTTCACAGCCAGTGAGCAATGCCTGCGAAGGACCCAACGCACCGAGCAGCTTGGCGAGGTCAGACGTGACGATCTTGCCCCCGTACGCCTCGACCTCGCGCGGCGCAGAGCTGCGGCCGAAGCCGCGGAGGTCAGGAGCAATGACGCGATACCTCTCCGACAGTGGACCGACCTGGTGCTGCATGACACGAGATCCGTGAGTTCGCTTTGCAGTTCCGCTGACGATCACGTCCACCTCGATACATCCAATGCGCGCGCCAAGTGAACGCCAGGTCCAGTCAGCCATGCACGAGCACGACGGGCGTGGCGTCGCGAGGACCGACGTCGACGTAGTGGAGCGTGACACCATCCGCGACGTCTGCGAACTGTTGGTTGAGCTACTCCCACTGGGCGACGATGCTGGTGGAGGAGGCGGTCATGACGGGCTGGTTGGCAGCTGGTCAAAGAATGAGCTCGAGCCGGGCAGTCGTGTCATGGGCTGGAGATCAGCTTCTCTCGTCAGGAGTGTCATCGGCACAGCTTTTTGCTCTCGATATCAGAGGTTGCCATTCACAAAGGAACTGTGGACAACTTGTGCGATCAGTTTGTCCTCCGATGCCGCCAGTTGTTCGATACTCCGTGCCAAGACCTCAGGTCGCGTAGAGCAGTGTCCGCCAGGCACAGAAACCAGCGCGGGGATACCAGTGGGGGATGCCAATCAGTGTGGAGACACCAGTGCCCAGTCGGGTCGAGCATTAATGGATGGCACGAGGGTGATCTACTTCCAGAGTCATGTCAAGTTGTACGGCGAACAAACAAAACCAGCAACTCTGCAAGATCATCTCGCTTCTCACCCTGAGCCAGACTCTCGTGACGGAGAGACCGTAAGCGAGCTAAGACGAGCAACCTCACCTGACGCCTCGGTGTTTGTCCCTCTCCGACGGTGACCGAAGTCACTTGTCCGACGGCGAGCAGTATTTTGCGCTTCGACATCGAGTACTCCGATGGCGCGGATGGCTCCGATGGCTTCGGTGTCGACGGCGAAGCCCTGCAAGACTTCTCACTCTAGAATTTCCACCCGCCTACACACACGCGACGAGTTGTGATGGCGACCAAGTGCTGCGGCTGCGCGGAGCTCGCGTCTGAAGACGAGTACGATCTGGAGCTGCACGTGGTGTCCATCCTACTGCTCTTCGTCGTCTCTGCGGCCGGTGCGCTGCTGCCTGTGGCGTTCAAGAAGACCAAATGGCTGCGCTCCGCTGCGCCACCCATGGCCATCGAGTGGCTCATGACGTTCGGCTTCGGGGTGGTCATCGGCACGGCTTTCATCCACATGATGAACGAAGGCATCGAGATGCTGAGCGACCCGTGCCTCGGCGACATTGTCGAGAGCTACGAGAGCCTCGGTACAGCCATCGTGCTTGCCACCGTCGTGCTCATGCATCTCATCGAGTGCGAGAGCTCCGTGTTCTTCGAGTCGCGCGCTGTCCACGAACACCTCCACCTTCACCACGGTCACACGCACGTGGCAGTGAGCATATCGGCGACCAGCGCTTCCGTGACGACACCTGAAGTCGACACGCTAGACGTCAAGACCAGTACCTGCAACCGTGACACCATGGCGAGCAGCCAGCTTCAACGTAAGTTGTCAGTTATCCTGTTCGAGCTCGGCGTGGTGTTTCACTCGGTGATCGTCGGCGTGGATCTCGGAGTGACTGGCGGGACGGATTTCAAGGTGCTGCTCGCCGCCATGTGCTTCCACCAGTTCTTCGAGGGCATCGCGGTTGGTGGCAGTGCGCTCGAAGCACTCGGCAGTGCCAAGAGCGTGATGGCTGTGGTGGTGGCGTTCGCTATCACCACACCACTCGGGCTTATCCTGGGCATCGCAGTGCACTCCTCGTACTCGAGCACTTCGCCAACAGCGCTCTGGGTGCAGGGCGTGCTCAACTGCGTAGCAGGCGGCATCTTGCTCTACACAGGGCTCGTCGAGCTGCTTACGCACCACATGACGACGAACCGAGCGTTCCTAGCACGCAGTGGTCGCGAGAGACTCCTGCTGTACGCTGCGTGCTGGCTCGGCGCCGGCGCCATGGCAGTGATTGGCAAGTGGGGATAAGAAGAGTCTTCTTCAGGTTCAATACTCGGGATCCGACACTTCGAGTGAAAACATTGTCTTCGGTTTGTGAGTGTGGGAGCTTCGAGCGCGAGTCCGGAGGTCTTGTGCTCAAGCAAGCACGTTTGCATCAGCTTGCAGTGGTCGGGTAGGTCTCAGTCTCTTTTCATACTTTGCAGTCCGGGTACACACTCGGTTTCTGGATCAGCACACTTGAAAACTCGCTCTTAAGGTATTTAGCCTCTCCAGGTGTCTACTCTCATAGTGATAAAACTCGCTGCATTCTGTACCTCATACAAAAACGCAGGCAGTAGTTGAAAGAACGCACATACGCAACAGCAGCAGTAGCAGCATCGAGGGCGGTCGGCGCCTGCTCTTCCTCGTCCACTTGTTCTCCCCCTCCATCCACCCCCGCTCCTCTATACGAGCGCGTCATCCGCTTCCATGGACCCCGTGCTCTCGGGCTCGCTCTGCTTCCTCGTGCTCGCGGTCGTTATGTACGTCAAGTTCATCCGCGAGCACCCGTGGGTCGACGACGACGGCAGCAGCAGCAGCAACCGCAAGTCGTCGCCCGTGGAGCCCGATACCGTGCCGTTTCTGCACCCGCAGTCGCCCGTGGGCGTGGCACTCAAGCTCAAGCAGAACCAGAGCCACCAGCCTAAGGCGGCACCCCACAAGGTGTACAAGCCCAGCGGTGGCGGCGGCAGCGGCGGGAGCGCGATGCTGCTGCCCGCTGGCCAGCACTACCCGGGCTTCCTCAACAAGCAGCCCATGCGCCGCCGCACGCACAGCGCCACGGTGGGCGCTTCAGCGGGCGGCGGCAGCGGCGCGCAGGGCAGCGCGGCGGACGGCGTCGGGGGTAACGGTGGCCCGGGAGGCGCAGGCGACGGCGGCGGCAGCGTAACGATGGACCAGCAGCAGCTGCCCAGCACGATCTTCGAGGACCATGACGACGACCACCACCGCCGTCAGCGCCACCAGCAGCAACAACAGCACCCGCACCACCACCACCACCACCACCCGCACCTGCACCAGCGGTACCCGCCGTCGTCCGGACGCGGCCAGCACCGCATCAACTTCGACAACATCGACTTTGACAGCGACAACGAGATGGACTTTCTGCCATCGAGTCGACGCGGCAGCAGCAGCGCGGCAGCGGACGACTCGCTCGATAGCGTGCCCTTCGAGGACCACGACGACAGCGGCTTCTTCGACCTCGAGAGCAGCGTGAACCCGCCACCCCACTTGGGCATGGACGAGCTCGACGGCGACGACGGGTTCCCGCTGCGCTCGCCGACAGGTCGTATCTCGCTCGGCGCGAACGACAGCGACCTGCTGCAGTACCGAGGCAGCGACCTGGGGATGGAGGGCACCACGCCATCGAAAGTGGACGCGAAGAACGCGATCGAGCGCCAGTTCGTGCGCGCCGTGGCACAGCCGGCGCAGATGCAGCTGGAGGTGGCGCGGAAGGCGCGGATTCCGCTCTTCCTGCACTCGCCCATGTACGTCAAGACATCGATGCCGCCGATTGTGGACGACGTTCACGTCGCGTCGCCGCCGCGTCTCGACCATTTCGGCGGTGCAGAACTGCCGGACGGGAATGCAAACGACGACAAGGAGCTCGTAAAAGACTTCGCTGGGGCTGTGGCAGACGGCGGAGGAGCGGCTGGAGGCAGACTGCAGGGCGGGATGACTCCGAGACGGAGAGACAAGCTGCCGGCGAGTGCGAATGCGAACACCACCAGTCTGCACATCGACTTTAGCGAGCTCAAGGTCGCGGAGCTCATCGGACAAGGCGCGTTCGGCACCGTACACCGCGCAAACTGGCGTGGCACGACCGTCGCGGTCAAGATTTTGGTGTGCCAGCACCTGACCGTCGACATCTTGGAGGAGTTTGAGACCGAGGTGCACATCATGAGCATACTGAGGTACGTGGCGCGTGCGCAAGCTGTTGAGGTACTCGTGGCGTGGTCGATGCTGGCAAACTGACGACTGGTATGACGCTTGTTCGGACACCAGGCATCCGAATATCTGTTTGCTCATGGGAGCGTGCTTGGATCCGCCGACGCGGTGTCTCGTGATCGAGTACCTGCCGCGAGGATCTCTCTGGAATGTCTTGAGGCAAGAAAACGACATCGACTACGCAAAGCAGACAAGGTACGAACGCGTTGTACATGTTGGAGGCAGATGGATTTGAGGTTGTGCTGACCGTGTTTGCCTCTCTGCTTACTGCCATGACTGCTAGTATCGCGCGTGACACGGCGCTCGGCATGAACTACCTGCACTCGTTCCAGCCTCCGATTCTGCACCGCGACCTTAAGAGTCCGAACCTGCTCGTGGACATGTCGTACGCGATCAAGATCTCGGACTTTGGGCTCGCGCGCGTGCGGGCGCACTTCCAGACAATGACAGGGAACTGCGGCACGACGCAGTGGATGGCGCCGGAGGTGCTCGCAGCGGAGAAGTACACGGAGAAGGCGGACGTGTTCTCGTACGGCGTGGTGGTGTGGGAGACGGTGACGCGGCAGTGTCCGTACGAGGGACTGAGTCAGATCCAGGCCGCGCTCGGCGTACTGAACAACAACCTGCGACCGACGATCCCTGCGACCTGCCCACCGCTGCTGCGGAAGCTCATGACGCTCTGCTGGGTGAGCAAACCGGAGGAGCGGCCGACGTTCGAGGCGATTCTCGACATCCTGCACCACCACGCGACCGAAGAGTTTGTTCCGATGGAGAGATGAGCGACGCTGTCCACTTATCCCTTCGTACATCCATCCATTTCGTCGTTCGTATAGACAAGAGCAGCAGGGAGGAACAAGGTGGCGTTCGCATCAGTGTCGAGATCAGATGGCTACTTCACCTCCTCCTCCACTGCTCGTGCACGCGCGACGGCACTCGAGACGTCCACGCCGCGGGACTCGCACACACCGAGGCCGATCGCTGACCAGTCGAGGTCGCTGCGGCCTTTCGCGCGCTCGCTCAGAAACCGGTCGATGAGCGCCGAGAGGAACGGCATCGGCACCTGGCTCTGCAGCGCCATCTCGTGCGCCAAACGCTGGTCCTTGTATCCCAGCTCGAGCGCGAAGCCGCCGGGGCGGTGATCGCGCTCCGACACGCGCTGTCCGTAGCCCTTGTGAATGACCGAGTTGAGGAACGTGGTGCTGTAGAAGTGCATGGCTCGCACGCGGTCCACGCCCTGCGCCTCGACGAGCGCCAGCGCCTCCGCCATCGACTCGATCGCGGACGCGATGAGGAAGTTCCCGCAGAGCTTCACGGCGTTCGCGGCGCCCGCGTCCTCGTCGCTGAACTTGTACACACCCGCGCTCGTGCACGCGAGCCACTTGGTCGCAGTCGTGACCGCCTCGGCGTTCGAGCCCGAAATGACGAAGTTCGCCTGCATCGCCTCCATGCCATCCGGACGCGCAAAGATCGGCGCCGCGACATACGATGCCCGCTTCGCGCTGTGTGCTGCGTCGAGACGGCGCGAGGTGTTCGGGTGGATCGTCGAACAGCTCACGTGGAGCGCGCCGTCACGGAGGTTTGCGAGCAGCCCCGAGCCTGGAGCGTTTGGGTCGCCGAGCGCCACGTTCGTGAGCACCTCGTCGTTCGGGAGCACGGTGAAGACCGTGTCGACTTGCGCTGCTATCTCCTCGACCGACGCTGCGGAGCGTGCGCCGAGAGCCGTCAGTCGACCCACAGCTGTGGAGTTCGGGTCGAAGCAGAGCACGTCGCAGCCGCTTTTGACGAAGTTGTGCGCCATGGGGAACCCCATGTTGCCGAGCCCCACGAAACCGATCGTGTGCGCATCACGACAGAGGGCTGTGTAGGATATGCCGCCACATGAGTCATGCGACCGTATCCAAACAGCACTTGATGTGGTGGCGTACTTGCTCGAGCCAGACGACTGGCGTTCGCGGCGGGACCGCGGAGCTGCCCAAGCGCGAGCATCTGGACGGTGATTCGGAAGAAGGAGGTCTACTGCGCGCGCGGTCGATCGGGAAGTGACGCTGGCGCTGTCGAGTGAGCATCCCGCCTTCCATAATTGTAGCTTAGCACCACACCAAGACTGGATAGTTCCTTCTGGCAGGAGAAGATGTCCGGCCAAGCTTGATAAACAAGTTAGGTACATTTGCCCCCCTAGATCGCACTCTACATACGTACATCTACATACGAACAACTGCCGCATCGAGCACCATCCATCCATCCACCAAGGACGCACGGCTCTCGACTGTAGGATTCCGCTGCGTCCTGCTTCGCTGCAAGTAGGGCGTGCGAGGTTTGCCAGCTTCTTACTCCAACTTTACCAGCTAGCCACCAC